>VZRN01004312.1:66379-140370 GCA_013397935.1 Dasyornis broadbenti
TTTTTTTTTTGCATGGTACAAGGATTTGGAACAAATACTTCAAGTGGAATGTATCAGGGCCAAAGTAAGCTTACTTAATGTTCCTTCAACCTAAGCCATAAATGTAATCCAGACCTTTCCTCTTCTTATTTTTGAAGATGTAACTTATGATACATTTAGGGATAATTAGAGAAACATTTTCATTTCTTGAACTGGTGGTGAAGTATAAACTAGTTCCCTTGCATTTTTAATTATGTGAGTTAATTCTCAAAGTCAAAGAGAACAACTCACTTGGCAGCGCTGTTGCTTTTTGAAGGAGAACCAGACTGCCTCAGGTGTGTGGATGGATTATTCTGATATTAAGAATTAAAACATCACAGCAGTGCAGTAAACCTGTTATCTGTGCCTTAAATTCACAAGGTTAACAGATACAGTTGAGGTACTGTTTAAGTATGGCAAGACTGCCAGAAGTACAACTAACGAAGTAACAAAGCAGTAGAGAAAAAGCAATAGTAGGGATAAATGGAAATGTGTCAGAAGGAACCTTAGTGAAGAGGAGTTCAGCTAAGCGTGTTTCATCAGACAGGCACCATAAAGAAAGACAATCCAGAAAGGAAACTTTAAAAGAGATGAGCAAGCCATAAAATGAGATTCTATTGAATTATGGCAGTGTTTTTGTGGGCTCTTCTGCTTGAGAAAAAAACCCCAAAACAGTAAGAATTTGAAAATTTTGTTTTCATTGTTTGAAATCCTGTATATTGGGTACTAGGAAAGAGTTACGGTAAGCCTGAACTTTTCACATCTCATTCACAAGTGATGGGACAGGATAGAAAGCTAATGTTTCAGTTGTGGCTTGGTTCTACTCTATTGTGTTTTATTATAATTACCCTGGTCTGAGAGTGAAATTACTGATGAAGTGGTGCATGATTCCCATGTCAACATAAAACCTCTACAAACAAGGATTTGGTTGCTAAAATACACACATCACAACATACTATCCTATCATTTACATCTGACAAGACATATTCAGTATTTTGGTTGGCCATCAAATAAAAGAGAATAGCCAAGTTTCCAATAACTTCACTTTCCAAAGTTTAAACGAGACTTCAAAAGCTGTAGAAATGCAATGTATGATTAAGAACTCCTATACATACAATACCAAGTATTTCAAAAAAAGGAAGAACTGTGAGTGCAATTGCTTATTATACTGACTGACATAGTTTCTGAAAATTGCTTGGGATTTGTTATGAAGACTTTAAAAATCTTTTCCATCTGTTCTTTCTCTGGGTTATTTTAGAGTGAATTTAGAGAACTACATCCACAATATATCAAGGCCACAATACATAGTCAATATTTGGAATAGGCATTTCTACTATAAAGCTATGTTTAAAATCATAGGAACATTGATTTCCCTAAACAGGCATCCAAAGTAATGCTAAGACTGAAGAATCACATGGATAAATAATAGTCTGAGGAAAGAAACATTCACTTGGTCAATAGTTTCAGAAGGCTGAACATTGTCTTCCTTTTCAATGCAGATCTCGAGCCTGGGAAAGGACTGAATTTTTCTTCACAGAGACATACTTGAGCAAAACAGTATCCCATACACGGAAATACCCATCCTGTGAAAATGGATCATCTATCCCGCAAAAATTAGGAGGCTGCACATCCTGTGGTAAGAGCAGGACAGTTATTACAGGTTAGTTATTAGCTAGCCAAGATGCTGACACTATGCAAAACACTCTCACTACAGTAAGTGAGATTAGTTAAGTATGGCTGTGGATTAGTTAAGTACACATTTTCCTCATGCTGAATTGATTACCCAAGAGATCAGGGACACCTGACCTTTTCTTCAGCTTCTTTCCAGGATAAAGGTGTGATAGAAGTGTGGTGTCAAGAGACTACCTCCATACCCTCAAGAAATATTCAGAGTAGAATACCAAGTTGGCACAAGTCTTCCCTAGTTTATGGAGAATGAACTTTGCTCCACCTGTCTGGAGGACTTCTACAAGTAAAGTAACCAAAAAATATACTGATAAGGTGATGGTATCTTGAAAAAACCCAACACATTCTGGTCTACCATAGTTTGTTTTGACAAGGATGTGTATACAAGGAAAGAGTTGTATTCCCTGGCTCCTGCACTGAGGCCCAGGACCATAATCTTCAAGCTATGGTGTGTAGCTGCTCAGTTCCATGACAAACTTGCACAGCCTCAGCTTCTTCTTTTCCTCTGTCATCTTCAAATATAGTGTTGAAGCAAATTGTTATTTTTCTTTTTAGACACCAGATGCAGATCCAGGCATGCAGCCAACTTCATGTATTCTTGAAGAGAAATAGTAAGATAGACTTTCTGGGAAGAGTAGGTGATGAGTCCAAAGGGCACATATGCTTCCAGCTCCATTTATGTTATACTTACACAAGCCTCTGAATACACTACAAAAAAAAAAAAAAAAAAAAAAAAGAAGATTTAACGCAACTGTAGGTTGTTGGACTATCAGCACAGAGAAGCAAATAGTTTCAAAGTTATCAATACATTAGTTATCAAATAAATGACAGTAACCATCATCTTTAGCCAATCATGCTTATCACAACATTAAGAGCATCATCATGTAGAGTGGATTGTGTTATCCCCTGGAGGAGCACCCAGGCCCAGCAAATGGCCCTTGGGCTGCTGAGTTCACTTCACCCCATTGCACTGTGAATAAATATCAGACATGGAGGGAAGGGAATGAAGAGCTTTATTTGCTCGTGTGTGGTCTGTGAGGAAAAGCGGACATCTCTCTCTGTAAGAGAAACCCCATGGGACAGAGGAGAACTAGACACTGCTGTTAAAAGTCTCTCTGAAGAAATGAAGTGCTCAGAGCATTGTTAATAAATTCCTGTTGGTTTGAACTGCTTATTGCTGAAACTGATGGTGATAAAACTGCCTTTACTGAAGAATGTAGTAATCAAAAGAAGGTCTTTCATCTTTTTGTGCCAGTCTGGAACTTGCTAGTGGAATTTCCTAATGCATTTCCCAACCATCATTTATTTGTCCTTCTGTCACATTCATCAGGGTGATTGGTAGAATTTAGGGACGTGGAGATATCTGTGGGCACTGAAGGGATTGAAACAGATGTTTCTTGATGTGGTTGTGACTGCTAAAAGAGAAATGTCTAGAATAGAAAGCAGGAAAACAAGTTTTATCTCCAAAAAACTCTAGCACTGACAGTTCTCAATTCAGTCTGTTCCCAAAGCTGAAGCTATGCTCCAGTCTAAGTCTGGATGTGAGGGAGGATAAACAAAGAATGTGGATCTGCAGATGAATAAGTTGGTGACCAGGTGGTTGTGGAGTACTGGGTAACAATAAGATAGTGACCATGTCTGCATGGTCAGTGACAGGCTGAGAAGGCAGTGGGTATTACAGTCACATGAGGATTTGGTGGGCACCAAAGTAGTGTTGTTAGTAGTAATTATTAAAGAGGTGCAGGGGTAGAAAAGTCCCTGTTGCAACAGCAGAACGTGTTTTGATAATGATTTGAAGGAACTTTTTGTTCCCTACATTGCCTACCCCTCTCACTCCACCAAAAGGTTTAGTTCTGAGGTTCTCCTGGCCCACATTTTTGCCAGCACTTTACTGTCTGATTTATTCAGTAGGGCCTCAGAAGAGAAATATGCATAGAGGACCACAAGGATATCAATTTGTGATATCATCTGTGAGTCTGCTTAGTAGGAAGAGAAATACTGACCAGTTTTGATGCACATAAAGTCAGATAACCAGAAGAGCACCCAGTAGAAATCTATAGACACTTGCAACCTGCATTGTTGTGCTGTATTCTGGAAGTAAATGGAGTACAACTAGTGAGGCAACTGGCATGGCCACCATAAAAAAGCAGAAGTGAGATTTAGGGAAGTCAACTAGGCTGTTCAAACTTGTTGCAGCTTACACGGCTTTCACCATGACGATCTCCATGATCACAAAACTATATCTCATAAGACCCTGAAACAAAAATTAATACCATCATTGCAATAACACTCAAAAAGCAAGGTGTGTTTTTTTCCTTCCTGGAAGATGTACACAGCTGGTCCACACCAGACAAAAAAGCACAAACCTAGGAGCAGTGTATATTCCACATTAGATGGAAACCAAATGGTTAACACTGAATGCAATACTTGCTTTGATTCTGTTTCATGAGCACTGGGAAAGCATATTTGGAAGGGTCTGTTGATGCATTTGTGCTTGGATAGAATCTGTTGGGAAATTGAGCTTTATTTATCATCCTGAAATTCAACTGTTTTTTACACAACATTACTACAAAGACCCATTTAAGTGAGTGGAAACAAAACAACGTTCATTCGTGCTGAATGATAACATCAACTGAAGTGACACTTGTCAGACTCTTTGCTATTTCTCACTTACAAAGCTTTGACTGATGTATTGAACTCTGGACAGAAATTGTATCTACGGATCAGTGAAGCTGGTGAAGGTCTAGTCAGTGTGGAGCTGTTTTATATTCACAAATATGGTTAAGACACCCCAGGGCTGACCATCCCCTCTGTGGAGCAGAGCTATACTCCATAGCTCACTTTCTGTCTCTGGGCAGGTTCTTCAGTCACATAGCAAGAAGACAGACCTGCAAGAACAGTTTTGCTCCTCCTCAGGTTGTGAGATCTTCCAGATCTGTCTGAGGTCTGGCAACTCCTGTTGCTCCTGGGCAGTGAAAGGATTGAGGTGAAGAACAAGGTTTAGGAGTCTAAAAGGAGACCAAGGATATTAGCTTCTGTATTTGAGCAGTCAAGGTCTGTAGCATCAGTTGTCCTTGACTGACGACAATGTTGTATTGTGGGTTTCAGAGGACTTCCAGTGACTGATTGAAGCAAGGCTATGCTTGCTTTCAAACTCAGTGAATTTAGTTCGACCCTAAAGGCCAATTTGAGAATGTTTGTTCCTAAGCAACTGGATCAAAGAGTGCCTATGATGAATACTGAGGAATTAAATCCTTCCAAGTCTTCTTTTTCTTGTAACATCTCTGGTGCTGAAGAATCTGAATTACTTATTTCGATCAACCACTTCTGACTAACCTTTAGAAACACCTGTATTCAGATTTGTCAGTATTTTCATGGCATGGTTGTGCTTAGGACGTTCTCTCGATACTCAACCATTTGATAAAAGTTGATCAAACCATATAATTTTTTTTCTAGGGTCTCCCGTGCTTCATATGCCTAAATAAATTTTGGCAGAATGCAGATATGAGAGATCTGAATTATGATGAGGAATTTCACTTTTGTCACTAAATCCTGCCCAACTGCTGAAGCTTTTAAGCCAGTTCTCCGGGTGTAGCTCTCTGTGACCTTCCAGGCCAAGGGCACTGAAGTTGTCCATTGCCTCCACAATTTGTTTGCTTTCTTGAATGCATTACATCTTTGTGGTTTGGGCAAGGAAACTGAGTTTTCCTCTTTGCTCAAGAAACCTCTGAGGCAAGTACTGCTGTCCCACCTGAAGTTTGTTGGAACACATTTGTGATTTCTCCTAGCCTAATAGGACTTAATCAGTTTTGTATATGAAACAATTTTAAATGCAAATTTATTCTTTGGGTTTTCTTTTAAAGGCATATGCTACAGAACCTCAAATCCTTTCATTCAGAAAAATGTAATGCACAAATTTGTGTAAATATGTGTCAGGGACTATAAACATGGGAAATGTTACTCTGAGAGCAACAGGGTTTTATCTCTAGGCTTTTGAATAAGGGTTTTGGGGTTATGTATCTGGACTATATGCTTATAAGTTCCATGAAGTGTAAGTAACCAGCCCCTTCATCTGTAAGCTTTAACCCTTTCTAGATTAACTGTGCTTCATCCCATCATTTGCTATGGAGGAAACCAGAACAAAATATCACAATGTGGACATAGGGTCTTGTTACAATGAATAGGCACAAAATAAATCTATTTGTTTTCCAGTGGTCAAATTGGGGTTGGAAACTTTATATTGGTTGTGGCCAAAAAATATTTCTGAGAGGACTTCTGGTCACAAAGGAAGACTATGTACTCACATGGTTGGTATGGCCTGTGTATACAGCACAGTGGGAAATAGAAGCTTTCTCTTAGCTTATTTCAAATTCTCATGCATAAAATACATTAAGATTTTTCAGTTTCATAAAATTTAAAAATTAAATATAACTGAGAATTTTGTAGCCATGTTTCTTGTTAAATGGAACATAATGAATTTTATTATCTTTTTTCTACAACAAATCTGTGCTGGCAATGAAATATAATATTATGGGATTAATAAAAGAGTTCTTTAACATTACAAAATCAGTAAGAATTATCCTGATATTTTGTTAAACCTTGAACAACAGAAAATTTTAATATAATAATATATATTATTAATTATATAGATAATATATATTTATATATAATTACATGCAGAAACATAATTACATGCAGAAGTAACAAAGATCTCTAATGGGTTTTTAAATGATACCTGTGCAGTTGACCCATTAAAATAAGTGCCATGTTTGATAGACAGCAGCAGTCCAGGCAGCTGCTCCCTTAGTTCCACATAAATCAGTATACCAGACAATTGCCGGGGAATTTTCTGAAATGACTCACTGGGGGAGCAGGGTGTTGAAGGATGAGGTCGGAAGACAGACAGCAGAGTCATCACTAAATTTGAAGCAAAAGGCAGATAAAATCCGTGAAATTGCTGGTCTTCAAAAATAATTGTTAACCCAGACTGTAGAATAAATTGTTTTAATTAAAATAAGCAGCTTCATTTTCCCTGGAGTCAGCAACACGAACTTTCAGGCCAGGATTTTAGACCAAATTCTGGCATAAACCGAAAGTAGACTTGAAACTCACTTAAGTGAAATTAAAATCCTGAAAAAATATGAAAGCATTAATGTAGCTGATTAATTATGATTAATTTTTAAAAGATATCTGTATTATGAGTCTTTATAAGGTACATTCTATGGACTGGCTATTGGGCTTTGCCATGTTTGATCATCCTTAGCTAAGGGAGTGAGTGCTCAGATTCCATGAAATTTGACTTCAAAGCCAGTGGTCTGACAAAACTACTTTTCTAACAAGGGATTTTTAAAGGGTGTTCAGGAACTTGCTTGGATAGTCCTGTAATCAGTGGCATGATATACAGTGCTTATTTCATGCACTGAACTTGCCATATTTTCTTGGCTTCCAGAAGGCCCTTTTATTCAAAGTGTTCTCATAATAACAAAATCCCTATATTTTGAAAAGATGAGAACTGTTTCTGCAAAGCATCAGGGACAACAAGGAAGAGATTCAGATTTGAACCATACTACCACTGTTAAGAAAGGAGCTAACAACCAAGGGGATGAAAGAGCAGACAAATTTAGACTATTTATAGCCAGCAGAATTTAAAGACCAAACAGTGCAAACGATGAGTGGACATGGATTTAAGCTTGTGTTTCTTTCTGATCATCACAGGAATAGTCCATATCAAGTTCTTGGTGCAGAAAATGGAGGGAAAACATGTGTTGCTGAGATGTATCAACTGAGTACGCAAGGCTTATCCATCCTGCACAGAAGGAGGTCGCTGAAGGTGATGAAGTGTGCCAGGCAGTGCTGCTGTGCTAGCAGCAGGAAATCAGAGGAGCTGGCACAGGGGAGGGCAGTGATTTCTCCTTCCTGGTGCTCAGAGAGAGCTGGAGGAGCAGATGCTGCTGAGCCAAGCCTTCCCATGAAGACACAGGACTGTGTTAATGGCAAGCAACATTAGCCATGGAAAGGAGCATGAGAAGCAAACCACAAGCTGTTCCAAAGTAACCAGAGAAACATCAATGAATGTCCAGACAAAAATGCCTTGTTGCACATGTTTACCTCCAATAAAGGTCTTGGTGACAACTGACCTACCCAGTGACTGTTATCCCAAAAAATGCATCCTGCCCCGTATGTCATCCCACACAGTTAAGAATGGTTGTGGAGGACATACAGCTATAAAATTTTACTTTTTTACCACTTGGGTACTGTGGTGGGGAAAGAAGTTGATCACAGGCCATCTAGATCTACTGTTACTGAGCTTTACTGCACCAAGTTTCGGCAATGGTTGTGCTTTTCACCATGAATGCCCATTTCCTCTGTTGAGCATCTTTGCCACTGTCTGTCTTTCTTGCTCTGCTCACCTCTAGCCATTTCTTCTAGTCATGATGGTTGGGGTGGACCTTGTAGCAGTCCGTGTCAGTCAGTGATTTCCTTAAAGAGGATGCAGTGGCATGTGGGATCCACACAGAGTCCTTGCCACATAAAAAATGAAGGTTTCCTAAAATGAGTCTTTTCCTTTCTTAAAAACTCTGCCCAATGTTTTGCTAATCTATGGCTTTAGCCTCTAATTAGGGTGGCCATTCACTCTGGGCATGTTGAGCACAGTGAACTTGCCTATGGTTTTCCCCACAGGGTAGTAAATATCCAAGTTTCCTCACCTTTACGACCCCAATGATTTTCAAGTGAAATATCCCAAAATACAGTAACAAGGGACATGAATTAGGTCTATGTAGGACCACCCACTGGTCCATGTGCATCAGCTCCCAAAAGATTCCTCTGTGAGCCATCCCAGGGCTCGGATGGTGACAGTGGCCAGACACCCTGGGCTCTCAGGGCTGCTTTTAAGCATACTCATAGGTTATGAAAGAATGTTTTCCTTGTCCCCTTACTTACATTTTGGCCCTGATGTCCATACGTGGGACTCTTAGACACCCATTTGTGAACACACACAAAAACATACACACTCCTATTTATGTATGTATGCATATCTATATGCAGACACACACATGAACTTTTTCTCAAGAAAATAAAACATATCAGAGACCCATTAGCTTACTCTGCTAAATACACAGTCACAGAAAATGGCCACATAGATCATTGTATTGGGAATAAAGAGCAAAATCATTCCATTTGCAACACAGAATGAAAAATAAAACCTTCAACCTTAAATCTAAACCTTGGAGTTATGATCTTTAGTCATAAATGCAGACACCCTGATGATTACTATGATTTTCCTTTTGGGAGGTGGGGGAGGGGTACATGTATTTAGAGAATTTCAAAACTAATCTTAGAAATGCTTATTGTCTTAGTGACCAGTGTGGCTGCTTTTTTACTGTGTTTTTTGTTTTTGTAGAAGCTAAAAATAATTTAATTGGTTTGTGTTAGCAAGAAATGCTTGGGTTTTCTTCTGTGCTGCCATGTGGCATAGTCTGGGATGTGGGTTTTTAATGGCCTGAGTAGTTTGTGCTTTGTCCCCACAGTATCATCAACACCACATGCTCCAATGTACCCTCATGTTTGTACAAGGAAATGAAACCTCCAGGCACTGCAGCCTTTCTTTTAATAACTGTTCCACCTGCCAGACCTGAGTCGAAGTCAGACTATACAGCTTTCTAGTGTTGCATAGTGCTTGGGCAGAAAGCAGAGTTTAAAAACAACTGGGCCTGTTCACATGTGCATTGGGTACTTGCCATAAACCTTTGTAATTCTGTATTTTATTAATATTTCAAAACCCCTTACACTGAACCTCAGAGGTACTACATTCACATGTTAAAAAAACCCAAAAAAACAACAAACCCATTAAAAGACATTCAGGTGGGGAACAAGGCTTACAATGTCTCTGTTAAAGCAGGTTTATGGACAAAAGGAACTGTGTGACCTTGGTGCTGAGCTAGAATTCAATGCAAATAATGATCCTGAGAAATTAAACTGCAGTTGATTCCTTACACTGTTGTCTGGAAAACTTTTTAAACATATTGCAGTAGTAGCTGAAATAATGCTACAGGTCCCTAAATCAGCCAGCCTCTTGGACCTGGGAAGGAAGAAAGGCAAGAATGGGGAGGAAAGAGGAAAGATCACTCACCCAGTAGTCATAAATTGCCTGGCATTTTTACTCTGTTTAGTGTGAATCATCCTGTATTACTACGTCAAGTCTGAAGGATAAGGCTGGTTGTGTCTTATCCCAGAATATGTGAAGACCTTTGTGCTATGCCACTGGTTCATGTTTCTTTTGATCAAGCCAGACAGTGCTTCATGTTTTAGTCTGTAAAATTCTGGCTTCCAGACTTGCTCAAGGAGCAGATTTCAGTTCAGGAAGGAAAGTGGGCAGTGTGACAGAGCCAGATGTGTTACTCACCTCACTAATGTGTCAGAGCACTGTAGAAAAGTTATCTCTTGCAGATAATGATATACTGAAAAAACCTCATCTCTTCAGATGTATTGTCTTTATGTATTACAGACAATTTGGATCCACAGAGTTTCTGAGCAGGCACTGTTTATGAAGATGAGAGTAACTTTCTGCTTTCAGTTGCCTGTAACCTTCTCTTCCCCTTCTAGCTCACAGTAAAACTTACCAAGCACAAAAGTTCTGTCTGGCACTCTTAAAAGAGCCTGTGACTTATGTGGTTGCAGTTTTTTGTCAAGATTCATGCACTTAAGGACTTCCATTACCCTCCAAATGAAAAGGCGGCAAGGCTTTTATTATGGTTGGTCCAACTGCTAAGTTTGCATGCTCTGATATCAAATTCCTTTAATGTTTTCCACTTACAATGGGAAGAGCTCTAGTTTTTTCAAGGGGCATTTAAAATCACATTCCAATGATTTTATTTGTGCATTTAATAAATATTACTAATTTAATAAATAATTTAGTATGTATAATTTAATATATAAAAATAAATATTTTATTTGTATATGATATGGTGAATAATTTAAAACGTTTCTTTACCATGAGATTGTCCATTGATCAAAACTTAATTGTCCCAATAAAAAAATCTCAATTCATTACTTCTTAAATGAAAATGGAAATTGTATCAAATGAATGACAGAGAAAGTAACCCAATCTCTATCTCCTTTGAATGTAGTAAAGCACAGATTTATGTGTAAATGCTCAGGAGTGCAAGGAAGGTTTTGCTTTCCTCTTCGTGTATCACTATCATCTGTCCTCAGTGAGGAGGCACAGCTATAGAGCTGCACTGCTAGCTCCATGGCCAGACCATTCTCCTAGGAAATAAATCATAGAATCACAAAGGTTGGAAAAGGCCTCCAAGATAACTGAGTCCAACCTTTGAACAAACATCACCAAGCCAACTAAACCAAAGCACAAAGTGCCATGTCCAGTCACTTCTTGAACATTTCCAGGGGTGGTGCCTCAACCATCTCCCTGGGTAGCCTGTTCCAATGCTTGACCACCCTTTCTGTGAATAAATTCCTTTTGATATCCAGCCTGAACATCACCCAATTGAGACTGTCCTTTTGTCCTGTCACTGGTTGCCTGGGAGAAGAGGCTGATCTTCCTCGTGCTATAACCTCCATTCAGGTAGCTGTAGAGGGACAAGGTCTCCCCTGAGCCTCCTCTTCTCCTGATGTGATTTACTCTAGACCCTTCCCAAGCCTTGTTATCCTTCTCTGGACATACTCCAGCATCTCAATGCCTTTTTTGTAGTGAGGGACCCAGAAATGAACACAGGATTTGAGGTGCGGCCTTACCAATCCCAAGTGCAGCAGGACAATCACCACCCTGGTTCCACTGGCCACACTGCTTTTTATACAAGCCAGGATGTCACTGGCCTTCTTGATCAGCTGGGAACACGCTGGTTCATGTTCAGTCATTGACCAGCAACCCCAGGTCCTTTTCTTCTGGACCCTTTTCCAGTCAGTGGATGTGGAGATTTAACAGACTGTCCAATTAACCTCCTGTGATTTCCCTGCAAAATGGTTGTTTTGTTGTACTCTACCCAACTCCTTAAAAGCTCTTCTAATAACAATCTTAATCAAAGCACATATTTTCTTTAAATCAGTAATTCACCAGTATCCAAGCTGAGTTTTCTCTGTGCTTACCCTAAGTTTTGCTTTAGAGGTTTTTTTGGTATGTATACAGTAACTGTAAGCAGACACAGGGTTGGCAAGGTATACAAGAGCTAAAGGAAACATTACTCTACCACGATAAGACATGAACTATGGATCTGACTCAGGGACCAAACTTATGAGTGAATGTTAGAATGTGGCTAGGAACTGGAGTACAAAAGCCACCATAACCAGCCAGTTAATGCCACTGGATGATGAAAACCATGCTAATTACATGCTTGTATTTGCCTTTACAGCCATAGGAAATTTGTGGTAAAGCACAAACTGAAAAGCCAGCAAAAAAACACCATCAGTATCTCCAATGTGTGTCAGATTTTTACAAGTATAAATGTCATTTTTCAAAACTTTTCTTTTTTAATCTACTTTGCTGTCCTAAAGAATAGGAAGCCCAAAAACTGTATCTGGTAAGTCTGTGAGCAGCCCTTAACATGAAATCCATATTGTCCCACCCTAACAGAAGATGGGAAACTGCCATCAGAGCTGCTAATAGGGGCCAAATGGTCCCTAGAAGTGCAGCCCGGGGCACTTCCTGCAAGCCCTGTGAGACCTGAAGAGCATCAGTATCAGCAGGAGCAAAAGGAGATGGCAGCAGATGCATGTCCTGGAGGCAGCCCTGGAAACAGGAGCTCGCCTCCTCAGCCCATCAAAGCAGAATGCTAAAGCATGGCAGGCTTTTTTCTTGTCCTGAAACCTTGACAGATCCTCCAAAGTTTCTGAAGTCTTTGGAGGATTAGGCAGCAAGAAGAAGGAGATACACAATGCTTCTTGGATTCTTAATAATCTTCCAGCTATACTCTCAGCTACATAATGGTCTCTAGGGGAGAAACAGAAGAGAGTGTGTAGATTTTACTACACATCCCAGGCTTTGTCTGCAGTTTATTTTGGGGGTAGTGTCTGGACATTTGCCTAGAGGCCAGTCCTCTTCAGTAAATCAGCAAAGGCTTGGGACATATTTTTAACTGTTTTCTTTAGATCCCCACCTTGATGCAAGCTCTGTTGTTTCAGATGTCCCTTGGGAAGATGGTGTAGCCAGAGTGGGAGATGGTGAAGGTTGTCCAGCACTTGCTCTACTCCCTGTCAGCCCTGTCTTTGCAGACCCAAAGGAGTTGTTGTAGTGAGCAGGAAAACTCCCTAAAATACCAGTGTTTTTTGCGGACAGACTGTTACCTTTACAGCAGGCTGGGATCCTTCCCATAATATATTAGGATGCTTTTATAGGACCTGTCTCCCTTCAGCTCTCTGGGCTGGAAGATGTTTTGTTACTGTGAGTTTGAAGCTTGGGGTGTGAAGACCGTGACCAGCGGCCCAAGGGATTCCCTGGGCTGCAGCCACAGCGGCAACCATTTGTTTGCTTTTGACAGCCTGTGGAGGCCCTGAAGGCAGCTCAAATCCACCCGTTGACTACAAGCTACAAACCACAACCCCTCTGCGCTGTTTTAAATGTATACCTGACAGGAATATAAACCCTGGAGGCCCTAGCCATGCTTTCCCAACTGATCTCTAGCATTTCACTGACTTTTTATTTACCCAGGATTTGCCTAAAGAAGTCGGCTTATTTTTTGGCACCCCTAGAGCTCCAGCTGCAGACTTCACCTCTGGGGATACTTAAAGGGTGAGGTTTTCAGAGGGGTGGGAGGTCTTTTGTACTTGTTTAAAGTAACTTGGGTACCATACAAGGTCTGCAGAAAGTTTGTTGTCCCTCTCTACAACTGTCAAGAAAGTGTACATGTACCAGGTTAGGAAATCACAGAAAGGATGTTTCATCCCTAAAGATGTCTACGAGGTTGCTGTTTTCATGTCCAAGAGCACTTCCCAAAAATTATGGCTAGAAGGAGTTTTAGATAAAATTGAGGTGGAAGCAGGACATTTCTTCATTTTTTCAGTGTAAAATATTAGGCCCCAATGGTCCCTTCTGTCATCCCAGTGTGTTCAAGCAGCGAAAGACCGATCAGGTTGTTAACACAGAGTTCATCACCACACTAGTGCAAAAAACTTATTTTTCCAAAATATGCAGGAAAAGTCTTGAAGATCCTGGAAGAGGTGGATAACTACGATGGAGATATGTTCTTAGAGTGATATTGGATAGACGCTGTAAACAAAGAAATCCCTCTTGCCACTCCCCAGTTTGTGTAGATTCAAACCTTGTTGAAGACAAAGAAATAACCAAAACAACCCCAACCATATGCGTCACATATGAAGATGGTCTGTAAAGCCCCAAACTTATTTATGGATATGGTCAGACACCATGGATCCTGCCACATCTGATGTCTGACCTCTCAATCTCTGTGAAGATCGGGGGTTTTCCATAGGCTGCCTGTTAGACAGTAATCTCCTCCAAATTCAGCAGTCCAAAACCCAGCTCAGCAACTGTTTGCCTGCTCTACTTAGCCTAAACAACCAGAATGGAAGGATAGTTATTATTGTCCTGTGGTGTCTAGCAGGATATGATATCTTTTCAATCTGCTCCATGATAAATTTACACAGAGGACCTCAGCTGTGGCGCAGTCAACTTTTACTCTCAAACTCTTACAAAACTACTGAAGAGATCTAAACAGACCTGAACATCTCAAATAAATGGTGGCTGTCCTACGCTCAGTCTGCTGGTGCATGTAATAGTTAAGCCCTACCAAGGTCAGTAGAATATATATGCTGCAGGGATGTCACCTAGACCTCAGTGTGGGGTTAAGCACACCGATTTCAGAAGGACAAGAGAAAAAAGACGGTTGCTTATTGCTTGGGGCTTTGTTATAAACAGGTACGTCTGAAAACCATTTTCTAGCAGTGCACAGCTACAAACACAATATTATTTCTAGAAACCACCCATGGCCTCAGTGCTGAAAGATGCAGAGAGGCCTCAACATTAGGAACGTCAAGTTCTCTTGTTCCAGACTGCGGTTTCCTTACACCTTTCCATTTTGGCATAAGTTTGCAAAGCCACTCTCCATTTTTAATATTTAAAGGTTAGCTGACACACCAAGCATATTCTTGGGAAATGGCGTAGCAGCAGTTCCAATAGGCATAGCTGAAAGCGGGAAAAGTTGCGTGCTGTGTATCTCAAACAAATGGGGCGACAAGCTGCATGAGCCAGAAAATACATTTTTGCCTTGCCTAGGGAGTAAGTCTTACTTTCTGCTTCAAACCATAAAGATGATGGCTAAAATTAGATGATTCATGTTGATTCACTACAGGTTTAAAAACAAAAAGTCTCTCTGACCAAATTCTTTGGTGGGCAGGAGAGCCTTTTTTGTTAGAAACAACAAAAAAAAAAAAATCCAAAAGGCAAAAAGCACAACACACATACACATTCACACATGCTTAAAAGTTGCTGTTTTTTACCCTGGAAAATGTGGTTTCTATAATTGAGGGTTGTAAAAAAGAAAAAAATCTTTTAAAGCATCCCACTCGATTAGTCATTCCAGGGTGGGTCAGTCTTATCATATCACGTGATGGCCAGTAATGGTGATGCAATAAAACAGATGCTGTCCGAATTTTGTGCCACCAGTCAGCAGCAAAACTATGTGAATCAAACCACTGTCCTTTTCTAGAAATACCAAAACATCCCGACTCTTCCAGGCCCTGTGCTTAGTCGCCTCTGCTTTCCCAGACAAACCAAATAGATGATCATTTCTTCTTCAGCAGCACATGACAAGAATGAGTTCCAGACTACTGGGAATACAGTTCAGTGGAAATTCTTGTTGTGTACAGAGAGGTACTGTACCTTCTTGCAAAAAGAGGTGGGAAAAAGATTTCCATAAATTGATTACAGCCTGGTATTCTGTATATGTTTATACTATATATACTTATATATACTATATATATTCATATGTACTTATATTGTCTGGCAAGAGGTACTGTACATAAAATCTCATCCTGAGGAACGATCAACCCACTTAGTTCTTCCAAGACACTGTAACACCCCTGAAAGTTTCTACACAGCGTAAAAGGGTGATGACAAAGTTGTACCAATTCTGTTTCTATTTTGTATGTTTCTCATCTAACTGGTATGTGGATACATAGAAAGGAAAGGTAATGTGTTGTCAAAATTAATGTCTAACTTATTTAAACAAATTTCTATTAAGTAGGGGATGTGACTTTGAGTGACTAGCTGTAATCAGCTTTAGTCCAATAAATAAGGGAAAGCCCAATGAAACTGCTACACACAAGATTTTGTTGCCACAAAGTGAGACAGTGTTAGGAACATACAGAGAAGTACAAGGGTGCAATCAGAATGGCTAGCAGCAAGCACAGCTGTGACTATAAATCAGATTGTGTGAATAAATGATAAGGTATGGTTTTTACATTGAATCTGGTTTTACTTGAAAAAATGGTGATATTTCTACCAGAACATGATGACTGGAAGTTATTTATGGCTAAAGTTTTCTGCATTCTGCAGCTGACAACAACAAATCTACAGTAAAACTATCATCCCCATTAAAACATCTCCTTGAGATACGTGTTCTGCCAAGTTCTGGATGAGTTTTCTACCTTAAAAGTAAAGCACTCTAAAGACCTCTGAAACTACTTTGGGTATATAAGCAAACCCTAATGGGATTTTCCCCAGTGGGAAAATGCACTCCATTTCCAATTACACTTCTAAAATTTGTAGACATGACCTTTATAGACAAAGAAGAGGTACCAGAGATTAATTTGATTGTGTAATAAATTCCTGAAGAATGAAAAGCAGAGTTTTCAAAATATGAACCCAGCTGTAGTGAAAAGACAGGTCACGATGGCAGTGGCCATGTGGCAAGCACAATTGGGCAAAGAGCCTTTTACCATTGGCTTGCTGCTGATGAGAACTGGCCAGTGTAGCCAGAGAAGACACAGCCAGGGTCAAAAGGTGCCTTCCTAAATTAAGCTCCAGAAAGGCATGTTGCTATTGGCATCAGCAGTTGGCTAAGCCACCGTGGTATGCATATATCAGAGTAGTCGAGTGAGATAAAAGCAGAGCTGCAGCAGAACGAAGTTGCCCCAGGACTTGTGCTTGAGTAGCTCCAGGTTCGTTTTGTAATGGTGGCCCTGTGAGGCTGAGGCAACAGAAGCTTGCTGTGAGACAAATGTGTCCACTCCAGAATCCAATGAAGCCAGCATGTTGCTTGTGGGAAACAACTCAGGATTACAAGACATTTTGAGAGGTCTCCAAGTGCTGGCCCAGGAGTGGGGCTTGGGACTTACACTGGAAAAGGCCTGGGGTAAAGTTCAGCAGAGGCTGATGAAATTGAGACTGAGGAAATAGAGATTTTGGCCTTAGTAAGGGAAATAGGGATACTTCTGGCACGTTTTTGATGGCGTAACAGTTGAAGAAGCCTGATTTGCACCAGAATGGCAATAAAGTGAGTTTAAGGACTAAGGGCTGGTGAAACTGTAACAAAACCATTGCTTTTCACAGGGTAACACCTTTTTTAGCATTGAAGTTTTCCCAGATCAAATATTGACAAAAGCTTCAGTAAGGCTTGCAAAAGACCCTCAGTGCCACCAGTTGTACCCTGCCATTGGGTTTCATGCTCAATCCTTTCTCCACCAGCACAACATTGATGTGTGAAGGCTGAGTCTGAGCTAGTTACAGTCTTGTTTAGGGAGTCATTAACAGACTGAATACCCGGGCAAGGACCACCCATGTTGGGTCTTCTTGGCCAATAACTCAACCCAAAAAATACCCTTCCATGTCTGGCACCATGCGGTCCCAGATCCTGCATAAAATAGACTCCCTGTCCCCTGTGTGATGCATGATGCTCTAGCATGGCAACTTGCAGCAACTGAGCATAAACCAGCAGTTTTCTGAGCAAGAACAGAGGGATGCAAATGGTGTTTGGAAGTGGAAGAGCAGGAACCGAGACCTGTCAAATGAAGATGGAAAGAGAATTGAAATATGAAGCCAATTTCCCTCAAAACATGAACTTTGTACCAAATATTTCAATACAACTTACACAGAAAATGGAGGTAACATTTCAGTCAGAAATGGATATGCAGTCTTTATGCATTCACAGGAATGTGAATAGCTTAAAAGCCCAGTAATACTATAGTCTATGGTCTTTATTGGAGACAGCCAAGAAATGCAATGGTATGATATTTAATTTGGGAAGGGAACACATGTTCTGATTCTTTTGTACTTTCTTATTTATGTTTTGTTTGGGAGACATAGTCTAGTCACATTAAGTATTTATGCCTTGTGAATTTACCCAAGTGAATTGTATGAAACCATTACAGAACAAAGGATCACCCATTCTGCTTGGAACAGGCATTAGTGTGAGAGCTCAGGAACAAACTGAAGGAGTGTAGCAAATGTACTGTGCTGTAGCAACATGCTTTGTCTTTTCACTAGCATGCTGTGTGCTTAAGCAGAGGCCAATTTACATGCCCACCCTTAGGTTTCGTTTTCTGACTGCAAGACTGAATGCAATGAAGGAATAATTCTGGATAGATTTATTTTAAATGCCATCATGTCAAAATGGTTAAATAAGTTATCGTATTCTGAACTGACCATGTAACAAGTGGGGTCTATGATGGCAACACTGGTTTTTGTAATTTTTCTGCCTGCAACATTATGGGTACAAAGAACTTTATGGAGAAGTTGCGGAATTTAGAAACATTCTGTTGGGCAATTTGACAGCAAACAATAGTATTGCACCGAAATAAAATGGTTTTCTAGGCTTAAAAATAGCCAGCATTAAACAGGTCATATAGCACAGATCTGTCACTTGGATAATGTAGTCATAAAATTTATTACTGATGATTGTATTCTGATGTTTCCATTTCTTAATAATTCACAGTGCTTGCCAAACATAAGGAAACTTAAATTCCAAAGCTGATCTGATGCTGTGTCAAAGAGGAATCAATCATTTTCCAATAGATGATGTCTAGGAACTGCCGTCTTCTTGGTAACCTCCTCCTGCGCTGCAGGAGGCCGCTCTGAGGTCCCACATCAGGTCACCCTGCTGGGTTAGTTTGGCCTGAGGAGCCTGGCTGAGCAGTGCTGTACAGCTGAATGCTCGGGCAGCATTAGAAAACAAACATTCACAGACTTCTCTGCTTTTGGGTCATGCCCTCGCCATGTCTCATATCACTGTTACTGCTCAATGCCCTGGGGAAGGGCATCTCAGGGAGGACTAGTGGAGACCTGTGGATTCTCCCTATTGACCTAAAAATTTAAGATTGGAATGGCACAGGGGAGTGCTAACACACTGTGATCGTGTTAGTAGCATAGCATACGTGAACCTTGTGTGTGAAATGATTTCAAGGAGACAGAAGTAAAGACAAGTTCCATTATCCATCTACTAAAAGTGACTTGTCCTTGTTTTCCACTCTAAGAGCTGTGGACTTGGACAGGCAACAGAGGAAACCTTTCCTTCTCAGAAATTTTAACCAAGCTGAATGAATTTCTGTGAGAGAGCTGAAGTGGCTGTCAGTGATGGGAAAGATAATCGATGCTAGGGTGAATGTTTTGCTTCACTGACTCAGACATTGCTCAGTTAATATTACATTCAGTACTTGCAAGATTCCAGCACAACCCTTGTGGCTTTCCCCATTGGTTTTCTTCACTGAATATCCATTCCTGGTAGGGCTGAAGTGAAAACAGGGGAAGAGAGGCATGCATCATCAGATGCAAGTAATACGGACGCCCACAAATGAGCGTGCTCTCTTTGATAGAGTACAGCAAAGGATTATAAAGTAGGCATGAATAAATTCAAGCTGAAAAGTAGGAGCTGTCTAACCATTAGACTAAGAGGATCTTGCAACACCCTATTCATAGGGACAGCAGGAGGCAAAACAACATGACTATTTTTAAGATGAAGCAACCTGTGCTTGTGAAAGGGAAGTGTAGTAATATAAGGACCTGGCCTTTGTGGTCCAAGAAATTCTAGTGCTCTCTTGATTGGTAGGAAAGGTGAATTTAAGAACACTGCTTATCCATACAGAGAAAAACAAACTAATTTTCCTTTTTTTTGTAGATAGTTACAATGGATTCGTGCATTGTGAGTGAGTGAGGAAACACTTAGAGCTTCAAATGTGGAGTACTCCCCCAAAACAAGGAATGCAACCGCTCCATTTTTAAAATTTGACTTGTGGTTAGTGAAGCCCTGGGAATATTTTCTTTGCCTAATTAAACATCAGTTATAACCAAATGTTTGACGAGAAGTGTCATGTTTCTGGGCTCTTTGCTTTTTACGAAAAATCCCAGCAACAAAACCTTTCAAAAGCAGATGTGTTACACTTATCTGCTATTGGGTAAACAAGTCTTGGATTTTGGGGTTTGGGATTTCATGGCCTGTTTATGCCACAACAGCTACCAGTGTCTAAGACACACCATGAGGTTTCAGTTTGGCTCATAGACACATATAAAATCCACAAATGTGACTGCCAGAGCACTTACCCTTGTCTCTCATACTGCCAGCCCTGGCCCAATTTAAGATGCGCTGCAACAACCTCCCCATATTTCTGTGTGAGTGTTCAACCAAACTTCTTTTATATCTGGCTGACCTTCCCCTGAGGGTGGGCTGCAGCTACTGGGCTGAAAATTGGTGATATGCCACTTATTGTCAGGGCGCCTTTTTGGAAATTCAATTTATTTCCAATATGAAATACAAGTCAAGATGGTCCTTCTACAGAAGGTCTAATTGGTTGCTGATCACCACAGCTATTAATTACCTTTCTCTGCCAAGTCAATTTAATTACCCATAGTCATAGATTTTGTGGGCAAAGCAAGAACAGTAGCTATCATATATCTTAAATACAACATTCATAAATAAGCTAGAGGAAGCATGGTCAAGACAAACTGAAGATTCTGGGGTGGGGCAAAGCTTCTAGAAAATCACATCATCTGTGAAGTCAAAGGGATGCAGTGAGCAGAGTTTCACAGGGATTTAATCTGAGTCTGATACAGTTCAGTATTTCCAGGTCTGACCTAAGGATAGAATAAGGTATTGTACCAAATGTGCAAATGACACCAAGCTGGGGAGAAAAGCAAGGTTAGACCTCAAAGAAATCTTGCCATATTGGAAATACAACATGGAAACAACGGGAACAAGTGTGAGGTGTGCAGACAATGAGTGGAAACTCAGCAGCACTCCAGTAGGAAAGGGACTACAAGCTGAACATGAGTCAACAAAGTTGTAGAACTACAAGAAAAGCAAAAAAACTGGGCTCCATAGAGGATGACCAATAAGACGCATGGATGGAAAAGCCCAAGCATTGTGCTACAACACAGCCACAGCTGAACCTGTGTCTAGCTGGGGGGCTTGCACTTTAAGAAGGACATAACTACTTGCAAAGAGAACAGAGAAGAGTAATGATACAAAGCAGAAGCCTGGAAAATACAGTCTTGGAAGAAAGATTGGATTTCTTTGCATTTCTCCTGAAGAAGGAATGGCTAATCAGGGTCATCACAGGTTTCCAAATCATGAAAAAGCGCTGAAAATGTGAAGAGAACAATCAATTTTCATACTCATAGGGTAAGAAAACTGTCTATGGGTAAACATCAGCTAGGACATTCCTAGGAGCACGGGAAGTAAAGAATGAGGTAAATAACCAGAGGAAGCATGTTTTGGAGACTGCTGAGGCAGTCTGGTTAAATGCTGATCAGGAACGATGCAGCAAGATCTGACCGAGTCAAGGGGCAGCAGAGATGAGTTAGACAGCCTGCTGAGGTGAAAATCACTGACCTGGTAAAACAACACTTGAAAATATGGATGAGGGCTAAAAGCTATTTTAAAAATGAGCCCATGCCACTTCAAAGAAACTGCAGCTTCACAGCTCCTTTTCATGGCTGCCTGGAAACTCTGGGCAGTTATGCACTGGGGAGATGGGATTGTATGATGCCACTTGAGAGTAATTGACAGAAAGCATGGTTTAATGCTTGGCAATAAAAAGTTTTTGTTGTCTGGTTTAGTCACTCTCTTCCCACCATTGCAACATCACCAGGACAATTTATCCCACAAGTCTTAGCTTGCAGCATTTTACCTTAAGTCAAAGAGAGAAACAGTAAAAAAGAGGTATGGGTTTAGTTTGGGTTGGTCTATGTTGCAGAGTACATGCAAAATAAGGTACCTATGCCAAAAGGGTGCTGAACTGCACAGAAATGTGCTTCTTAAATTACTTCAGAGGCTGCCATCAAGAATTGCTACCAGTTTGGGTATGTTCAGTATGCTTGAGGTATTTTCAGGTACCTTTCCAGTCTCTCATAATAATTGCAAGACTTTGGGGGTTACAGGGAAAAAAGATGCAGGATCAAGATCCTGTGGTCCCCTGACCCAGGCAATCAAAGCTAGAGCTGGTCCCAGCAACACTTTCAGAAACGGTGAGCTACTGTTCCCAAAGGTGTTGTTAGACAGGACTCTCTCATGCTGTGAAAGGACAAAGAGGGAGGGCATTTACATAAGCCCCAGAAATGCATCTTTTGGGACACGCTTCTGTGATAAAGGGCCACATCTCTGTGATAAATTACATGTGACATGTAGGGAAACACTGCATCCCAAAAGAGCAAATGTGCACAATGATGTAACAGGGCATGTTCTTGTGGTGGAACAGCTTTTGATAATGACTTGAGACAAAAAGGAGTGTCAAAAAACTGTGGGGAGTTGATGTGAAGAATAACATGTCTAATAACTTTTGGTTAAAAATACTCTGATGCTACATATACCCAACTATTCTTTTATTCTATTTTGATGGTTGTACACATGAGATGTTTTTCTGAGGACTAGAACTGTGCCTTTGTTGAAAATTTATTATGAATATTTACTCATCAAGGTTTTGCAAGGAGCATCTTTGAAGTTTAACCTCCATAATGTCCTGAAAAGACAGAATCCAATCTGAGTGTCATCTAAAGTTGAACAAAGATACAGCACCTGCAAGGATTGAGGTTAATCACAGGATTATATAGCCTCATGGTCTTCCTCATCTATTACACAAGAGCAGGCTGCTACAACAGAAAAAAAAAAGATTTCCTGAGTGGTACTAGCTTCGGTGTCAGCAAAAAGAGCAAATTACATCCTGCAGGGGAAGGTATTGCTGAAGTGGTCAAGATAGTGAAGATCTAACAGTTTTATAGAGCTGCATAAGCAGGTTTTTACATAAGATTTCTGGGCTGAGAAGATGTGCAAATCCCTGGAATGGTTTCATTGCAACCAGATGGTACACAAGACGGGAAATATCAAGTTGAAACCATTAGGAGAAGGAGGTCAAATATCAGCCATTGAGGTGGTAACATCTGGATGTTTAGTGAGTCTGTGTGGGAAGAAATTCAGAAGTCTGTTAGAGGCAGTACTTAATTTCCAGTTTAAAGAAGTTCATAGATGATGGAAAAACCCATTCACTCCTTGCACCAGCAAAATTAAGCAAGATTTTTGTTGTCTAAACAACAGTTTTTCAAGGAATAGTACCTTCTATATATAAGTGTTGAAATTTTCCATCTCTTTGATGATTAACAGAATGAGGCTGATAAGTCTGTCTTTCAGCTCTATAATGCATTCTATCTCCTAGACCTTAATGCGGTGGCCTCTTTTTCTCTCACTTCTTTCAGAACAGTAAAACCAGGAAATTATGTTCAGTAGTGTCAACACTGAATTTAGTGTATTTAAAACTGTTAATGGAAAGAAACCTTACTTCACAGGACTCTGTAATAAGAAGTTTGAGGTGATGTGAGTAATTCTGCTTGGGCATTTATGCCAGTTTACATTGCTGCTAAGAGTAATAATCCCTTAACTGCCCTCACTCCGTGCTTGGAACTTGAGAACATTTTCATGTATTACATGACAATTTCTGTTGACTTTATTCTTCAAACATCAAGGCATGATGAAAACTGTTTCATCAGCTTGAAATCTGACAGTCATTAGTCTGAGTTTCAGACCAACAAAAACTGGAATAGTGATGATCAGAAGTGCATGATTTTCCAGGCACATCTGGCACATTTCTATTTCATGTAACTTTTTGAACTTGCTGCAATGCAGTACCTTTAGGGAGTTCTTTATGTGTGAAAGCCTTATTTTATCTTCCTTTTCTTTTATTTTGGAATAATAATAAAAAAGTGTTTGCAAAGAATATTGTCTGCTTTACAAATGGGATGCTGAACTGGTGATCATTCACGTAATCTGCCACTGTAGATTTGGGAAGCCAAAAGGAGTCTGAGTCAGCCAGGTCTCTGAGGTCCCAAATTACATTTATTTTCCTAAATTCATGCTGAGCTCAAAAGGAATTTAGCCGCCTAAATAATTTTTCTTAATTTTGTTGGTAAACTCTCCAAACTTTTTAACACCCATGTTCTAGATAATGGAAGAATTACAAACCCATATTTTTATATTAGCACGTAAAACCATCTGCAGGTAATATGTTAGTAATTATTCGAATAGTGGTAACACTATCAGACAATAAATCTTTTTTGCAATTTCACTAACCAATGCAAATGGAATTTTAAAAATAAATAAATAGACTTTTGAGGGACAGTTTTAATGCCTCACGTGGATATGCTACATTTCTCAATAGGAATCTGAAGGTGAAGCCCTTCCCTGCAATGGATAGAAACAAATAAGAATACAACGAACTGAACAATAGAAAGAGACAAGCTTCTCTAAGTGGCTGGGGAGAGAAGGGTGAAGGGAGGAAACATTTTGTTGTCTTAAAGTTGGTTTGAAGCAGTTTTTGAAACCTTTTATGCTTTAATAATATGGCTGGGGGACTGGGGACTTTTTGCCTAGAATAAAACTGGAAGAATGATTCACCGCATGTCTGCAGCTGTTCCTTGATCCCAGTTAAGTTTGACACCACTAACACCTATGAGTCAGCAGAGACTCTTTGGGATGTGCTTTGCCTGCCCTGTTTTGAGACTGTTGCAGTAGGATCTTTACCCAAGGCTGGAAACTGGCTCCCAGCTTTGCCTGTGTCAGTTTTTCCTACCCACTATCAAATACCACCAGTCTCCACCAAGAGATGGGATCTTTTACTACACCCCATGATCTCTGCAATACAGCTGTACTAGTCTGTACTTTACCATCTATGTCCAGGACCTCAATACTGTTTATCATCTCTCTGTAGCCAAGATAACAGATGTTCCCATAGGGACTTTGTGACACAGTGTTGAAGATGAACATCTGGAGTGCTCAACATAGCCTTAAAAAGCTGTCACAGCCAGCAGTCAAGCCATGGGAAGGTTTTGTGTGTCGTGCTTGGAGGATCCTTCACTCTCCTTGAATTTTCGTGTTCTCTGTGCTTAAGTTTAAGAAAAGGTTCTGCTTCTAAAATGATGTGATGCAATTTGGGGATTTGACAAAGTAGAAAATAAGGGAGCTCTTCCACGTATGATGCCATCTTACAATCACACCTTACATGTCTTTGTCTTGTTTGGTTCCAAGATTGCTCAGTCTCTGAGCTGCTTCAGCTTTCTATCTGGACTTGGCCTACAACAACTTAGACAATTGTTACAGCATTTTAATTTTTGGCTAATGGACAGGCATCTATTTTCTGGAGCCATTTTCCACAAAATGTCATGAGCAAATGGTAATGGGAATACTTTGAAGCACATTTGATTTTTGTGCTGGCTACATTTATGAAGAATTAGAATATTTTACAGTAGTTCTCATGATTTCTTTCAGTTCTATACCTACACCTAGTTGCTTGTTGATTTTGGTTTTTTTGTGGTGTGAGATGGACTTGTTAATGAACCTCTTATTAAACAGTCTTATCTAGACTGCAAGAGAATGTACTCCTGGCTGCTCTGCAAAATAATCTAAATAATTTCTGAGAGCCATTTTCTTCTCCAGTTTTAAGTATCAGCCACCACCTACAATCAAAAACATTTTATATATATGGCACGAGGTCTTCTTCTTGGAAGACAGATGTTAGAGAAGACTATTGCCAAATAATTCAAAATAGGTGGAAGCAAGATTACCAACCGGCACAGCAAGTCAGCAACAGGTCTGGAACAGAAGCCATGGCTTTTATGGGAAAACAAGTATGGATGCATCTTCCAGATTTCACTTCAAAGTACTCATTGTAATGTGAACTGATGGACAGTGTTAAAGAACAGTCCAGATAAGAAAGTTTTCAAATAAATCCTCGTGTCTGTAGTGCCTGAACTGTAGGTATTCATTGTAAAAAATTGACACCTAATCTAAGACCATCTTAGGGAATACAGAGCAAGATGTTTAGGAGACATTTGACAGATGCCTAAAGAACTCAGCAAAGCTCTTCAGAGGGAAGATTATCTGCTAAATTTTGCACGTGTCAAAAGCTGATGAGTAGTTTTCCCTGTCAGTCAGTCCAAGTAAGCAATCTCTGGTAGTGATATCACCTGGAAAAGCAGTGATTAAGGGGTCAGTTAACATCCATGTCAATCACATAAAATCTTTGCTGTCGGTGATCATAGATTTCTACTGTAGACGAATGGATTTTTTTCTCAGCTGTTTATTTTGGACTGATTTACTGTGATGCACTTCATTTACACCTGATGTTTTTCCTGAAATGGAAGACAGCACAGGATTCAGGTCGCAGCTTGGAATGGAAGGCAATACCTTTCCATGGTACATCATTTCCATCTGCAGGGAACTAAAACACTCATCTGCTGAAAGCTGTGTAGAATTTTATTGTATTGGCTTTTGTTTGTAAAGCTTTTAACAGGGTTATAATTATTTATCTTGGTCCCTGGCTCTTCCCGTGGCATTCATTTCAAAGTCATGGTCAGAACTGCGTTCCTGTTCACTGATAAAGGATACAGTTTTCTTATGGAGACAGGGGAAAAATCCACTGGCATTTGGCTTTCTGGCTTTCCTGAAGGTAGAGAGTAACTCTTGCTTCTGACTTCAGGCTATGCAAAAATACTTTAGCTGCTGCTTCTTTGATTTATTATTGACTGAACAAAACCAGTGTGTCTAGAACAGATTATTTATTTTTTAAAAATCAGCACAACCCCCCCATGTTTTTGAAATGCTTACGTAAAGGATTTTTCTTTTTCTTTTTTTTTGATTGACTTAAAAATTTATAATCTCAAAGGCTGACATTGAGCACATCCTGCCCTGCCTGAGGTTACGTTGCCCTTGTACTTCCATCATGTCTTAAAAAATGAGGGAAAAGTACATCAGTTCCTACAGTCCTGCTCTCTTTCATTCAATAACTCAAAAAGAAAAAAAAATTTAAAATAACAAATATATTGTTATTTAAAAAATACATACAAGAATGGTTGCCACTGTGTCTGCTCACTACTCATAGATTTAACACTCTTAACTTAAATTCGCTTTACAATCTCCCAGAATTCTA
Organism: Dasyornis broadbenti; assembly: GCA_013397935.1. Classification (NCBI taxonomy): domain Eukaryota; kingdom Metazoa; phylum Chordata; class Aves; order Passeriformes; family Dasyornithidae; genus Dasyornis; species Dasyornis broadbenti. The sequence continues at coordinate 93,455 of VZRN01004312.1, forward strand.
ACTGTACAAGGTTAAGTCTTTACCAAAGGATGGTCTTATAAGAAAAACTGAGGTCAAACTGAAAAAAAATGGTTCCTGTACTGCAGTCTGTGATTCTTATACTTCTTCAAGCCCAGCCAGCCATCTACTCTTCTAGAGCTTTGAGAGGAAAAGATTGGAGCACACCAAGTTATTACTTTGGGAAAAGTTCTTTTAACTTTTAAGGTAACTTTGCCAATGCTGTAATTGCTGTTTTCTGAGGTTGTACTATGTGATAATTAATTTGCAGGAAGTTTTGGATGTCTCAGTGTTAAAATATTGGTTCTGTTACAACAAAAGACATCATATAATTGCTAAATTTGCAGAACAGAAAGATTCAACAAACTGGCTTGTTTTCAAAGATCATGTAAAAATAAAGTTTATATATTGTCAAAAAGTTATTTGGGAGAAATTTAAAAATACTTCTGCCAAGAAAAATACATTTGGAAGCTGACGGCAAGGTCAATATTTAACATTTTTATTCTTTAACTTTCTTAGTGGAGTCTTCAATACAAACAAAGATACCCTACAATTAGCCATCCCCTCAGACCGTCCTGTTGGATTTTCTCTCTCATAATTCTGAAGAATGGTCATAAGTCTTCACAAAGGAAGGCAATATTTTAATGTGCCAAAAATTATATAAGTGTGCTGGAGGTGAAACATTTATTCCATTAGAGGGTCCTATATTTTAAAAATAAATAGCCTTTTAAATGACGCACAAAAATTTCCCTCCAGACTGGTCTTGTGAAATGTAGTGGCTTTGTCTCTGTCGTGGTTTGGGTTGGAGGCCTTTTGGTAAATAATAAGTTTTTTTAGATCTCGTCCAATTATTCCTTCAGATGCAGTCTAATCTAGGGTCCTTCTGGGGCAACAATAATATTACAGTAAGTGTTCTCTGTTCAGTGAAGAAGGAAAAGGATTTTAGGAAAGGACATTCAGCTACACCTAACTTTTGCTGTCAGCTGACGTACAAATATTCTTCTGTCCAGAGCAGGCCATTAAAGGACTTCTGATTCAGTAATTTATCAGTTCATAAATCTCCTTATAATCCTGTTGACACGTGCAGTCCTTGAAGGCATCCCCAGCAGGCTGGGGGCATGCACATCATTGCCAGCCCTTTGTGGCCAGTTTACAGACTAGCAGAGGAGAGGAAAAAGCAATCCTTCACAGGTTTATTAGAAAGTGCACGTTGTCAGCGATGCTCAGCACTTCCCTTTTATTTCAAAACAATGTATTAATGGTGGTGCTGACAGAAGAGACACTTCCTGCAAGGACCTGCATCATTCTTCCCATCCGGTACAGGCTTTCTGAATCTGGGATCATAAATACCCAAACGCTTCATTGCAATTCTCTTATTGCTATCTGCAACCATAGCACAAAGCTGCACAAATATTGTTGTTGCACTGAACAATTTAATTGTGTGTTAGAAAATGTGTCTGTTTTGTACACAGGGACAAAAATTCACAGGCATGAGCCTAAAGGTGCTCTTGGTTTCTTGCCTGCCTGAGGATGACTGACCTACCCTGGCCAGGAAAGTAAGGGCTAGAGTTTATTGCCTTGTATTGTACAGTATGGCAACTTACACCTGGAAACTTCTTAGGTCGTTGGAGGAAGTGAAATTTAAATTTGAGGAGAATTCTTGATTTCCATAATTATATACCCAGGTGCTTTACTTAGTTCAGAGGTGGGTGATGGCTTTATTTCAGCTAGAGCAAAACACTTCCATATTAAATTATTGGTTGTGAATTCAGAATGTGAATTTACATCAGCCACTGCGGTTCTGTTCAGAGAAGCTGCTTAGGTATAAAAATAAAATTTGCCTGACTTTTCCAAGTGTCTGTTCTCTATACTCCCAGGATTTATATGCTGTTGGTTTTTTTTTCCTCTTTCAAGTTATCCATCAATTTTGAATATTTTAATAAAAAACAAATAGCAGCTTTTACAGCTTTGATTTAGGCAATGCTCTCAGGTGATTGAGGAAAATCTGTAGAGACACTGAGCAGCAGAGCTATTCATGCCTGCATATCAACTTTGGTGTTATGTTTCTGTATCTGTCACTATAGAAGTAAAAAGCTTCCACCAGTCTAAACCATAAACTTTTCTTTCTCACTGCATCGAAAATTGGAGTATTTACTGCAGAGAGTTGAAATTTCAGTTCTAGAGGGTGTTGCTCAGTCTAAATGACAGTGAAAACAAATCAAGTAAATTAAAATTATTTTCCTCAGTTTTCTGAAGGTGATCAACTCTGATGACCACATTTGTGTTTCGTGATATTTTGAAAATGTCATTTGAATTTAGAAGACCTGACTTTTTACCAATGTTTCTAAAAATGTAGCTGGTGCTGTTTAAGTTGTTTCCAGGATAGTATTATTCATAAAGATCCTCCAATAAGAGACCATAAATTACTCCTCATTTTACAAAATCTGTCTACTGGTTTACCACACTATGTCTGGGGACTTCATCTATTGCAGATGCCTCTTCATTCTTTTATGTGACAAAATAATGTTTGCTTCTGTAATAGATCAACATTTCATTCCCAAATTCACTTGAAAATTAGACAGCTTTCTTTCAAAGGGAAAATGGCAAATATTGTAAAACACCAATGAAAATATTAAAAAGTCTTCAAGCCTTCAGGTTTTTGGTAATTAATTTGCCATGTCTTCCATTCTTTCTACTACCTCTTTAAATGCATTTCAGGGATACTTAGAAGGGGACCAAGGTGCAGGATTCAACAGCCCAGACTTCATAAACATCTGCAGGTCAGACAGCAAAGGTGGCAGAGACAGATATTTTAATACCCAAATACCCTTGGAGTCAGGAAGAGGAGGGTGTTGCCCAGGATTTTGAGACCTAGGAGCTTCTGGTGCATACCAGAACCAGCTGTCTCCTTGAGTGGCTGAGATCAAGGGCTACCTGGGAGGGCAGTGGGTGCCATACTGGTGATATCCTGTCTGAGCTGGCACATGCAGCAGGCCGATAAAGATAGCTGCTGTCCTTCACTCCCTGAAGTCTGGTTACAGAGCAGATGCAGCCGGGATCTCTGAGGTGCTCAGGGAAAGGTCAGAAGGCAACAGCTGAGATTTGCAGCAAGGCTGGCTGGACATAATGCAGAAAAAATCCACTGGGTGAGTGGTGCAGCCCTGAGAGAGAGAAGGCTTCATCCTTGGAGATGCATTCTTTGGAGAAGCTCAAGACACAGCTGGACATGGCCCTGAGGAACTTGAATTCTTTTTGGAGTCAGCTTTGAACTGAGCAAAGCTTGACTCGTGGGCCACCAGCAATCACTTCCAGCTTCAGCTATTCCATGAGAAAATGACTTTCATGTGACACCCAAGTAGGGTAGATGTGCAAAGACTGAATAATACATTCTGACACCCTTCAGAGAGATAAGGTGAAAGAAGAGAAATGGTGTCAGAAGAAAGGTTTAGAATAGAAAACTTGTTCAGGTACTCAGGTTATAGAAAATACTCTGTAAAGTTCTCTCAAGGATGCACTTTTTGCAACATACAATGAGAAATCAGTCATATTCTGAAAGGATTTAGTTCAAATCCTTAAGCCAACAGCAAGCATGACAATAGTTAGTACTGAGCAGCTGAAAATGGTTGGATACTCTGGAATGTAATCCTCTTCCAATTAATTATGGTATTGTGGGTTTCATTTTTATTTAAGAGAAATTTCTTGTTAGAAAACATTCACTGCATCTGTAACAATGATATAATAATAAGTTTAAATGAGTGCAATTTTTAAAAATCCTCAAAAATCTACTACCATTTGTTTTCTCAGAAGTATTTTTCCAAAAGTAGCTTTGCCTTTACTTTTACTTTGTTTGTTGTCTCCCTGAGAAAAAGAAAGTAATTGTAGTGAAATAGGAAGACATAAACCCATTTATATGTCAAGTGATGAACATTTTGAGGCTGAAAAGATTTTGAAAAGACAGGTAACCTCCTCTCTTAAACTATAGGATAAACAAATCTACCACAATCTTCAAATCTAACATATGGCTAGGCTTTATGAACATCAGTGGAGGCTTTCTAGTCCTTTGCTAGTTATGCAAACATAAATTATCAGTTTTCTGAATTTAAAGTCCCACCTAGAAAAGAAGATAATGCTTGGTAAAATCATGACTTAAATGCAAATTAAAAACTTGACTCTATGAAAGAGTCCATGAGTAATGATTTTTTAATACTGCTTAGGTTTAAAATTCCTCAGAAATAGTGATTAAAATGTTTTAAGTGCTACATTACAAGCAAGCTTTCCAAACTAAATCAACCGGATGGTACAGGAGACCGTAAATCAAAGTTTGTATCTTTTCCTTGAGACACTGGTCCAAAGCTTGTTGAAGTTAACTGGAATCTTTCAAATGAATTCACTTTGGACCTTGGAAGATAAACATTATGTAAACACTTTTGCCTTTATAATCACCTTCTACTCCCACAGAGGATATGCAAAGGGAAAAGGAAAACGAATAATTGGATAAAAGCTTCTGAGTGTTGTGTCTGAGGGGCAGTAGTGACATGTGCTAAAAATTCCATTCCAGGGCTGTGCCAAACAAAAGTTCACAAAATCTGCACAAGAGCATGGACAGCCAACTCTGCTGCTGTATGCACTGTCCACAACGTCAATCTTACAGGGACATTGGGTCATCCTTTGCAAGAGCAAAGTCCTTCCTTGGGTCTGTTCCAATCCTCCTGCAACTCCCTCAGTCCAACAATTAACATATCTGTAGGAAATACCTGTGATGAGCTCAGGGTTTAGTTTCTCGTACTGGTACCTCTAGGTATCTGTGTGCTGAGTTTGACCTCTTTGCTTGGCATGTTTGCATTGCTAAGTCTGATCCCAATATTTCCAAGCCCTTCAAATATAGTCTTACATCTCACCCTGGAGCATGACATTCTTAGCTCCATCTTATTCAGCCACCTACAATGTGCTTTGAAGTCAAAAGGCTATCTGAAATTAAGATATTTTTGGTGCTCACCTGTATTGTAGGTACTGGTATCACATGACAATCAAAACAATCCTTTCGGAAAACGGTAAAATTGCAAGTTTAAGACTGCGCTCCTGTCTGCTCTAGCTCCAAGTAATAATGCATAGACCTGTAAAAATGAGAGGGTTTCCCAATAGATTTCTGGGGATTTAGATCAAGTTCAGCAGCAGTCTTGGTAATAGATGTTCTAAAGTAGTTCAAAAATTTTTGAAAACTTCTGCTATGAAATGACTATCTAAGGCACTGAAACACACTCCTGATCATGCTTCTTTCTTAAGAAAGACTTGCACAGCGAAGCTTGAGGCCTTCCTGCCCCCTGCTCCTGAGCTAGCTGCTACTTGGCCCCTGTGACAAACTTCTCCCCTCTTTCTTAATACAAAATTGCTGATTTGGCTCCTTTTCCCCACTTTGTTCTGAAATTTACACCAAGGGTTGGGGTGCAATCATGCAATGTTCCCAGCACACATGCTCCCTAAGAGGAAGATTTCGGTATAGTACCATCTGATAATTATGCATAATCTCTAGATATTAAATACTAGTCCTAGCTTAATCTGAGGTGTATTGTTTTGTTGCTGTAGTTAATATTTTACTGTAGGAAGCCTGGGCCTAGTACCTCAGCTGCAATGAAATTATGTTTATGGTAAACTTTCCTTCCCCAGTTTCCTAATTTACCCACTCCCTAAAAAGCCCAGATCTTTACACACTAATGCTTTTGAGCAGACCTGGACAAAAACTGTGAGTGAAAAGCAACTTATACAATGAAAAATATGTAATTTACAGCCTGAAACTAAAATTATGTTGCTTCAAACAACTATTTTCTGTCTTAGCTGCTGGAGACCTGAAGGTGCTAAAACTACCCACAGCCTAGTTTTGCCTAACATAAGAGGTTAAGGCATGAGACAGACACAAGACTACTGTGGAAAAGTAGGGCTGTAACTACTGGAACTAGAAAGATGGCCATAATCAAGATGCTCTCTGCACTAATACCTCTTACGACTTTCCTGTCCTTGGATAAAACACCAAAACAACATTAAAAGCTCCCCCTTGCTTCAGGAACACAGCCAGAGGGATTAGGCTGGGTGTCAGGACCTACTCCCAGCCGCTCATATTGCTCGAGGGAGCCACGTGGCAAACACTCTTCTGGTGCAGGGCAAGATCCAGATCTCTCTGTGTAGAGACCAGTCCTTGGCAGTCAGTCCTTGCTTAAATATTAGCTAAAGTATTAGCTACCTGCCAGTCATACTCTTTGGACCTGGCTTTGCAGGAAGATAAAAGCACTCAAAGCACCAAAGAAAAATCTGCACTCACTGACACTGGGCACATGGTCAGAGGAATGCTGTCTGGGCAAAATACAAAAGGCAGCAATAAAACATCCTTCTGCTGTGAAGCTTTCCCATCCAGCCTCATGGAAACCAGCCTAGAGCTGAAGAATCCTGTCTGTGAAAGAGGTGGAAAATTTCACAAAGTGAGAAAAACTTGAACCCTTGTGAAGAATCTGGGTTCACCCTCACAAGTGCTGTGATAGGTGATAGCCCTGCACATGGCATGGGACCTTGTCTCAGCCCACTAGTGAGGACCACGGGGTGTCTTGCAGCATCTTCACCAACCCACTTCCCTAGGCAAGCCTAGGGAAAGGAAAATCGCATTGGGAAACTTGTCCTCATTGGCATGCAAGAGTGTCTGACCATGAGTTGCAAAGAAACAATTGCACATCCACTGACAATCTCACACACTTTAATTTTAGGGGCTTTAAGCCACTCTCATTATGTCTGGGAGCATTTTTCTTAACATTTGAATGTTTCGGGCTGGCGAAACGGCCTCAGTGGATGATATTTGGCGCTTCCTGGATTTTCCACGCAAGGTAAGCCAACAAGCCTGAAGCAGCTGGGGCTGGCCAAGTCCTCTTCCCTGTTGTGCAGACTCATGATGTGCCAAGGAAGCTCCACAAGTGGAGGCTCAAAGGTGAGAAGGCAGTGGGGAAAACAAAACTTTGGCTGCCAATTTCACTTCTCTTCAAATGACTCTTAACATCCAGGAGGAGAAAATACAGAGAAAAACTCTCCCTACATTTGCAGGCTGTCAAACATGAGACCTTTTTACTGGAGCCCAACACATGATGGTCCTTTATTTGGACACAACTTTTCTCTCACCCCCTCACCACTGGTGATGAATATCCCCAGATTTGTCCCAGAAGCATCGTACCTGACCATGTGGAAAAGGACAACTGTCTGCTGCGGAAAGAGCAGCAGATTGGGCAGTGGTTACTGATCCTGTCTGCAGCTGAGGGCTTACTGATGGAGGAGCCTACATCCAGGCTTCAGTGATGCTCCTGCCTTCCAGAGGTGGCTGGCAGAGGTTGTTGGTGTCTTTGGCTGCCCTGAGTGTCCCTCATTCAGGGTCTTGCATGAAATTCCTTCCTCTGCCAAGTGGTTAAAAAAAAAAAAAAAAAAAAAAAAAAAAAAAAAAAAAAAGAAGAAAGAAGAAAAAGAAAAAAGGAATAATTAGACTTACACTTAAAAAAACAGTTTGGAAAATATGCTGTTTAAAATCAACCCCCATTTAAAAAAAATTAGTTCAAGATGTTGTCACTTCCCGAGCCAGGAGACATTGGGAGCACAATGCAGGAAGCCTGTCCAGCCCCTGCACTGCCGTCGGACAGGGACAAGTTATTATAGTGTGGGTGAGATTAAAAAGGGTTCTGAGCACCCAGACAGAATTTTCTTTTGTCTCTGTGCAGTGTGCGTGTAACCCAGTCTGTGACCTGCACTGACCAGGGCATGGAAAAGAGGTTCAAGAGTTTTACCTCTATGAAGTCATTTGTTTCAGAAAAATTGCAAACAGCAACACAGATCCATCTGTGGTAAAGACTATTTCTGCCAGTGGGATGTTTCTAAACAGGGCTGCCACAGACTGTCTTCACCCCACAGGCCACCCTCAGGAGATCAAACTGTAGGACTGTCAGAAGAGATGCAGCAGGATGCTGATGCCAAGCGATCAAAGAATTATAGAATGGTTTTGGGTTGGAGAAGCCATAAAAGTGCATCTAGTTCCAATCCCCCTGCCATGGGCAGGTACACCTTCCACTAGACCAGGTTGCTCAAAGTTCCATCCAACCTGGCCTTGAACACTGCCAGTGATAGGGTGTCCACAGGTTCTCTGGCAACCTGTTCCAGTGTCCAACCACCCTCACTGTAAAGAATTCTTCCTAATATCTGGTCTAAAGCTACCCTTACCCTAATGCAGGAGGACCATGACTCAGCTATGAGAGACACAGGAGCAAATAAATCATTTAAGTGAGCAAGAACAGTGCTCTGTGTGCCTGTATGTGTGTTTGTTAGGGTATGATACACACAGCAGGAGCACTGAGGCATAAGAATGCCTGTTATCTCTTATTCAGTTACCACGATATCTGTCTTCCAGCATGACCATGCAATCACATTCACAATTTATTTTAGAATTGGGAAAGGAGAGAAGGAACAGCTTCTTTCTCTTTGGCACCTCAGGACCAGACCCAAATCTCTTTGAAATCAATGGGCACCTTTCCAATGCTTTCATTCAGTTTCAGCACGTAGCCTCGCTACTGTAGAACAAACTGGCTTCATTATTTAGGCAGATAAACCTTCCACAGCAGTAAGTTTCAGTGTGACAGGGGTATAACTCATATCTGGGAGTCAATGCATTGCTTGCTAACTCTCTAAGAACACTGGGAGATACGTATTTTTGGAAGACTCCCTAGAACTGAACATTTACAAGGAAGGTGTAAATTGGGATCTGCAGTGCATAAGCTGTTGCTTCCAGGAGCCCCTATGCTTTCTTCTCTTCTTTCTTTTCTTGTTCCTTGTTTCCTTAGCTTCAACTTTCCCTTTGATTCATCCTACAGTCTTCACTGCAGTGAGTCAATGCTCAATATACAGAATATGGACTCCAAGTTTAGTTTCTTCGTTTTAAGGCAATTCTAATTTGACCTTTCTCCATATTTTTTAGCTTTGTAGGTCTTTTCAGCACCTTGTAAGTTAAAATATATGGCATTGTAGTGTGAAATAAAGGTTTCTAAGACACAAGAAAGAATTTAAAATTCCATTTTCAACATATATTATAGTAGACAGAACCATTGACAGTTGTATGCTAATGGCTGGATGCAATGATCTGAAAGGTTTTTTCCAGCCTAAACAATTCTATGAGTCTATGAATAGGTTTAGTAATGGTATAATTTAATATGAAATTGTAATTGTTTATATCTGCAAGTAGAACTTGCAGACATTTTTTTCTCAGTATTATCTGTATATATTTCTGAAGAATATAAAAATGAAATTTAAAGGGTCTAAAGCATACTCTAAAATAACTTTCACACATAGAATATTACAGCATTGAAGTTGGATCTCCCAGGATTGTCTGTAGAAAGGACTTTATTTCCTACTTTTAATGTTATCAAAATCTTTACTCTAATTTTTCAAAGTGAATGACAGAAATTATGTTTCAAGTAAATTTACTGGCAATTGAAATACTAATTTTTTGGATTCTTTTCAGGCGTGAACATCTAGTAAACCAGTATTTGATAATATCTTTAAAGTGCTTAAATATTAAGAAACTGAATTGTGAAAGTTGAGTTGGTTTCATTTAACAATTTTTAAAAGAGATTGTTGCATGTAAATTAAGATCCCTACCTGTACACTGACAAGGTTTAAAGTGGTTTTCATAAAGTAATTTGAACAAACAGAAGTATTTTTCCCCTCTCACTTAAAGACAATACATAGCAGAGATTAGCAAATATATGGTATTTGCTTCCTCAGATTTTGGTAGAAGAGAAAACATTTGTTTTCTCATTGAAGTTACAGAAGTCCCATTTTATCATCAGCTGTAGAAGTATTTGCTCAATATTTAAGTAAACAAAAAGTGTGGCTACAGACCCACAGGTCTGAATTTCACATCAGTTTATAACAATACTAATACCCCTAGAAATCAGTTACATGACAAAAGAGGATAAAAAAAATCTAGGGAATTAATCACTACACAATATTTCTATCTCTATCCAAAGGAAAATTCATAATAAAAATGTGTTAAAATCTGCAGTATAAGGCAATAATACTTGCACGCGTACAAAAAAAATTAGAAACCTGAATAGATGACTTTGCTTTTTGGGTTGTTTTTCTTTTTTTTTTTTTTTTTTTTTGTTTTTTTTGTTTTTGTTTTTTTTGTTTGTTTTTTGTTTTACAGATACTGGGCTTAAAAATTCCTGATAAACTGAAATATTTTATTTATTTTCATTAGAGAGATATGAAATGAGTCACTAAATCTTTGACCTAAATGCCTGTTTGCTTGCATACATTTTCTCCAAAAGACAGAACAAAGTGTTATTGGGCTATAGGTTATTTTCCAATGTGTGGGCTACTTTCAAAATTAATTACAAAAAAAATTCTACTTGGTTATATATGTTCACTACCTGGGGCCACTTTGCCCTCTTTCACACATACATTTCTCACATCAAAATAGGATTAACTCCTGTCCAAAATTCCTTCCTAAATTAAAAATATAAGAAAAGAAGGGGCTAGCTGTAATTTCTAATACTATAAGCCCATTCAAGCCATAAATAGCAAGGCAATTTAGTTTCTTAATGTTAACCATGACTTTAAAATGAGCAGTAAGGAATCTCCAATGTTGGAAAATAGAAGATTATTAAGGGTAATGAATACCAACCAGAACTTAGATGTTAGAAATTGGGGTACAAAGCAGGCCAAAGCTGTGCTGGCTCTGAAGAAGTAAGGGTTAGGAGCAAGGCTTACTGAGTTCATGCCAGAGAAATTCTCGTTTGAACAAAACATTCCACGAAATCCACTGTACCTTGTCTGTGTTCCAGCAGCTTTCACAAAGGCCAGGCCTCACAGTGGGACATTTTCCTTCCCACCCCATGCAGCCTGGTGCCAAGCACTGATAAAGAGCAAACATGCTGCATTTCAGACCTCCAGTACAGACTGAGACGCTGGACGCTGGGTACCACAATGGCAAAAAAATGGACAGTCCTTGCCTGGGAAGGTAAAGCTAGATATGGAATTATCTTGATGGCCTTGGGTTAACCTCTGGGCTTGACTTTGAAAATGCCAATTTGCAGTCCTCCAGTGAGGGTTTGGGTCTTGTTTTGAGTTCATTTACCTTGAACATATGAGGAACTCAGTATCATGATGTCCTGGTGTTAGCACCATATTACACTCTGGATTTTTAAATAGATTATCTCAGTTTTCCCCAGTTCTGCTCACATCTCCTCTTGGCATCCTTGCAAAAAACCCTGTGGCCTAAATTTGAGTCATCTCAAGAAATTCATCCAAGAGGAACTGGCTATCCAGATTATTAACAGAGGATGCCACAATCTATACTGTATGGAAACCCCAAGCAACAGGGACCTCTTGGAGTTGCACACATGCCTGTATGTGCATTGTGGCTTGGGAGGCCAAACCTTTTCTGTCTGTCATGTCAGGATGACCTTTCGTGGTGCTCCAGGTGCACTGAGGTTTGATCCATGGGCTCCATGCACCAAACAGGACACCCAGGCAACATCACAGAGCCCGTGAGCAATGCTGACAAGCACTAAGCTGAGCACGAGTAAAGAAAACCCAATTTGTGCTGAGCCCCAACACCGAGCCTTGGCCTTATGAAATGCACTTGCTGGCAAAAGGCTGCTGTTTGCTTCCGCTTTCTTTTTCGCTGGAGCCAAGTCTTTAATCTCAGTGAGCGCCACCCCTGCGCAGTCTGGCATGTGCTCTTTGGGGGCTGCTGAGATCCCAGCAGCTTCCTGCCAGGAGTTCATTAATTACAAGAACGGGAGCGCTGCCTGTGTGCTGTGCCAGTGTGTGGCTTCCAGGTCTTTGACGGTGTGTGTTTATGCAACTGCAGGCAGTGCTGGCGTCTGCTGCGCCTTGCAGGGTGACAAGGAAATGACAGTCAATTCAAGGGTGTGCTCGTTCATCGCTTACGTGAAAATACCCTGCGTTCATCATGCCGGAGAGGAGCCAATGCCAGCACCCAGCCTGGTGAAGTCACTTCCCCCTTATCGTGTCACATGTCCCCTGGGGTACTTGCATGGACAGACTAGCAGAGTTGAGGGAATTCACATTTTGTTTCAGAGGCAGTTGACCGTCACACCACTACTGAGGTCAGTGGAAATGGAGACAAAACTGAGCCAGGCTGAGCCATGGAGCTCTTCTGATATGGCCCTTGGAGCTGCTCAGCTCCAGAAGGGCTGCTTTCCTGGATTTCATGGACAGAAAATAGTACGCAAGGGTCAGCGGCTTGCTCGGCACCAGCCAGAGTAGCTCCACTGGGTGCTGTGGACTGACACTGGTTTGCACTGCACAAAGACCTGGTGCAAGGTCTTCTGCACCTCCTGATTACTGTGAGCCATCCAGATTCCAACTGAAAAGTAAATCCGTTTTAAGAGAGTTTAAAAATGTAAGATTGGTGCTTAGTTTCTTGACTGCTAGCATCAAATCTGGCCAAGGCAGCTATCTGTAATTTTAGAACATATCAAGGAAATTTATAGATCTCATGAAAACACTCTTTTCCATCTCCCTGGTGATTTAGACTTCCACTTGCTTTTGAACTTCAGTCCATCTTTAGATCCTGTGGAAACAACACTAAAGCTAAACACAGAATAAGAATGAGCTCACACCATCTGGAAAAACTTTTTTCTTGGAGTGGCCATGTTTATCTTAGGAAGACCCCTACCAGGGTAGCAGGCGTTCAAATGAAAAGCTTTTTGTAATAAATGTATTTTAAGGATTTATACAGTGGTACAGAGCATCACACTCTCTGATAACCTTGTCAGGATTTGCCACAAAGGAACATCAAAATAGAAACAAATTTCATGAGCAGATGTCAATCCTTTGTAATGTTAGACTGAAACAAAGGGTTTGAGGTATAGGAACAGGGAAAGATGAATCAGACTGAAAAAGCTTAATATAATGATTATAGGAGTGATGGGAACTTCCAAATATGGTGTTATAATCATTGCATGTAAGATGAACAGTAAACAACCACAGCAATAGCAACCAGTGCTTTTACGACTTGGCAATCACGTATGTTATTCTTCTATAGCACATATATGCATCACATGGAACTGAATATAATATGACATTAAGAGTGAGGAGAGATGTTCTCAATTGCCATCTGAAAAGAGATCAAGCATTTTAGTACCAAAGAAGAAATATTTATATTATGCCTGTGAATTTTACAATACTCAAAATATGGAAGCAGCAAGATGGAGTAAATGGGAAACAAAGAGGTATGAGAGAGCTTGGAGCAGAGGCCTGCCATAGGGTAGATAGAGGAGGAAGGACTTTTGACAGAAAAGTATAAGCTTAAACTTTAATGAGTGGCTGCTGAGCCCTGCAGCTACTCCTGATAACTTGAAATAAAATACTAAAAGCTATAGAGTGAACTGGCCTGTGCACTTCCAAGAACTGCATAAATTACAGACCCTAGGTTTTCTTCTTAGAATTTTCCAGTCTTCCATAAAGAAATTTCACAAGGGTTATTAAAAAGATGTCATGAACAATGAACAAATAAGGAGCCCAGATCATTGTCATACTCGACCTGGAACCAAAGATATTGATAGACTCTGTCATGATGCTCCTTCATGCCCAGCTGCAGATTACAGAGAGGTTGATGTCCCTCCTATTGAACATTGCAATGTCAATTTTGAATTGTTTATTTGGATGTCTGCTTTCCTGTTGTACTTGCCAGAAAAATGTGGCTGAAAGTCTGATCTGAAGCTGAATACTTTATTTCTGTTATCTGATGCTATGCAAAGGGTGAGACTAATCTCTCATTGCCTGTAAACAAAACCAAATAATGGACTCTCTGAGTATATCTCCCACTGTCCTTGACTCCATACTTGCATAATCTCACAGAAAATTTAGGTTTGCAGTTTTCTAACAGATTAGATAATGCAGTAGCCCAGATGATCTTCACAGAACGCTGTATTACAAGTTTGTTGCCTTTACAACGAATGAACAGGTGCTTGTAGGCATTCTCAAGCACCCTTTTTGTAGTGCAGCTGTCCAATTATGTTACTCCAGCGAGTATAGTAATGGAACCAGGCAGTTCTATGCAGTAGAGGTTCCTGCTGACTGGAAGAAAGACAGTGTTTTCCAATTCACAAGGGCATGAGAGAAGCCTTGGGAAATTACAGGCCTGTTAGTCCAACCTCAGTGCCTAGGAAAATTACAGAGAACATAATGCTGGGTGCTCCTGAAAGGCCTTTAGAGGACAAAGGGAAAGCTCTGTATAACTTATTCAATATTCTTCTAGCATAAGGTCACCCATCTGTTGGATAAAAGGAAGGCAGTGGACAAAGATTTTCTGGATTTCAGTGTATTAAGGCTTTTGATACTGTCCCTCACAACACTCTTCTAGACGAGCTGTTTGACTGTGAAGTGAGCAGGTATGTGGTTCAGTGGATGAAGAATTGAGTGAAGTGCAGGGCTCAAAAAGTTGTAGGGTATCTGGCTAGAGGCCATTCACCAGCATTGCTTCTCAGGGCTCTGTTCTAGGGTCAGTTCTGTTTGATATATTTATCAATGATCTAGAGACAGGAGTTGGAAGTTTGCTGATGTTAAACTGGGAGGTGCTGTCAACTCTCTTGTGAGACAAGAGGCCTTGCAGAGGGATTTGGACAGACTGGAACACTGGGCAGTCATCATTGGCATGAAACTGAACAACAACAAATGCTGGGATGGAGAAATACCTTCCACAAGTACGAATTGGGAGAGGCACGGCTGGAGAGCAGCCCCACAGAAATGGGTTTGGGGGTGCTGGTTGACGGCATGCTCAATACGAGTTGGCAGTGGCACACCACATCTTGGGATGCATCAAATACACCACAACCAGCTGATCAAAAGGGGTGATTATCCTGCTGTATTTAACACTGCTGCAGGCTTGTCTTGAGTATTGTGTGTCCCAAAATTTAACAAGGATGTGAAGGTCCTTGAATGCGTCCAGAGGAGAAAAACAAAATGGTAAAAGACCTGGACACCATGTCCTCTGAGGAGCAGATGAGGACAGGGGGTTTATCTAGTTTGGAGAGGAGGCTGAGGTGCATCGTCACTGCTCCCTGCAGGTTCATGAGGAGGCGAAGTGCAGAGGGTACCCAGTGCCAGCATGTGTGGGAATGGCTCAAACCTACTTCCAACAGAAAGGATATAAATGGAAACAGGATTTTAACTTATGTTTCTTACTGTGTTTCAGGACAGGTGTTCACAAGCATTATCACAATGTGCAGGTGTAGCCAGGAGCAGGGAAGGCAATCCTCCATTTTGCTTGAAAATCTATCACTCAAAGTCTGGCAAAGTCAGAGCCAGAACATTGCAAATCCTCTACATCTTGTGGAAAGCCTTTTGCTATTGGGACTGCATAGGAAAAAAAGATTTCTGTCTCACTCACGTATGTCTTGTGGCAAGGACTTAATGGCACAATTTGTATCCAACACAGTTGCTATGAACTCCACCTCTCCAGGCAAGTTTACCCCCAGTGTTTCTTAGAATATTATGGATTCCTGGGACGTGTCCTTCACCCAGGCTCTCTCTGGAGAGAGTGAGCATGCTGGTCTGTAAACACTATTCCTTCATAGGACATATTTGTTTTGACCACACTTCCTTCCTGAAGCCTGCCATATAGAATAACCCAAACAATGGAACTGCCTGGAGCCAAGAGAAGGGGTGCCAGGTGAACGCAGTCTCCTTCAAATCAGAGGCAGACACTGGGTCAACCCACAGATGATATAAGAGTCTTGAAAATATGTAACTGATATTGAAAAAATCCTGAAAATGATCTATAAAGTATTAACCTTTACCAGAAACAGGAAAGTGGATAACTGACTGACGCACAAAGAAGGCTCTTTCTAGAAAAAAAACCTCAAAAGTTTTAAGCATGTGATTTTCTCTGTTTGGTAATGCATTTTTTTATGTATGAATTTGTATTTTGGCATTCAAAACACAAATTCAAACATTCCCCCACCTACTTTATTTTATTTTATTTTATTTTATTTTGGTCTCTGTTTTTAAATTATTTTGATTTTTAGCTCTCGAGGAGGAAGAACAATAACCAATATCATGTCTTACTTTGGATGTAAAAGTTGAAACAATTTAGGTTTACGAATATAGGTCGAACAGTCCCTGTTTCCTGAAGAGCAGGAATGAGGGCTGGTAAGAGTCACATGCAAAAGGAGTAGCGCTTGGTATTTTCCAAATTATGACACACCTTGATAACACACGAAGCACACTTTGCCTTCTTGTTCCACCACTGAGTTTCTTGGCCAGGGATGCATGAAAAGCACTCATATACCTGCCTGGTGTTTGTATAGTGCCCATGGAGTGCTGAAAAGTGGCAGCTGTACAGGGGGCTGCAAGCCTGGAGCCCCTCCAAGCACAGGCTGTTTTGCACAAGCAAGACCCCCTGGAGAAATGGAGCCAAGGGAAGAGCAGATCTCACTCCTGCTCTAAGTTTGCAATGGGCCAGAGGGCCAGAGAGAGCCAGGGCACGTGTGGTGCCTTGGAGGCACAAGCGCAGCAGACAGGAAGAGAGTTGGAAGGGCCCAGAGAATCCCTGGCAAGGGCCTGTGGCTTGTGTCACAGAAGACAAGAAGTAACCCCTTGGGCCCACCCTGGGAGCCTAGAAAGTTGCCTTTCCCCAGATGTGGGGCATGAGGGTCACCTTCATGGTGCATGAGCAGCAGGCAGCAACCTGGCCAAAAGGGACCCTGGAAGCCCTGACCAGTGGTCATATTTCATGATGCAGAGGAAGGTAAAATAGCCCTGGAAAACTGTGCCAATCTGTCCCATAGGAAAATTCCTTCCTGATCTCAGCACTAGTACAGGCTATTTTCTAGGCATGTGAATAAGACCTGTCTTGTTGTTCCACAGGTTGGTCATACCTCCCAGGAGATGTCCAAACCCTATTCTCCCTCAATCTGGAGCCATCTCAGGGCCTTGTGAAAGTGGCCACACTTAAATGGATGCTGAACTAGCACATCCTGTACCAATTAGCTCTGGCTGTACTATTTGCATTCCCACAGTGTGCTGTATCTAGCAATAATCCAGACTGGAAGTAACAACTTCCTATATAATTGGCACTCAGTGCCACATCAAAATAAAAAGTCACAATTTTTAGCCACGGTAGGTGGAAATTTTTTTGGAAGTGCAAGTGACACTTGGTTTTTTCTTTAAACTATGGCTATTGATGGCCTGATGCGAGGTTTATATCTCATCCCAAATATTTTCCTATGGCTTGCTGTAACATAGCAGGGCACTTTAGTGTGAGGGTTTTCAGTACAAAGCAAGCGCTGTTTACAGCACTGCAGTGCAGAGATTCTGCTCATGCCCTCGGGTTCAGATGGCCCAAAGTTCACTGTGGTGCTCAAGACACCTGACCAAACACACCACGTATGTCTCCCTCCTCCACAGCCCTCTGCCAGCCATGTTTCAGGCAGCTGCTGTAGAAACAAAGGAGGAAGCTTTAATGATGTATTGTGCTTGGCCGCCCTTGCCTGGTGCTTTTGGCTGGCAAGGTACATGTTTCACCCTCAAGGCAATATCCAACATTTCCTTCTGCTGTTTGAAAAGATCCTCTGGGGAGAGAGATTTTGTTAGTGAGCAACACATCTGACATCATGCTCGAGCTGCTCTAATATAGGCAACATCAGCCCCAGTTTTTGAAGCACAATAATGCTTTGCTTCCTGTGGCTTAGCTTTTGCTATTGTCTGTTTCACAAGTCCAGATCTGGCGGTTCAGTGATGGGACAGGCAGCATGTGTGTGGGAGCATGTCCTACCTTGCTTCATTCTGGGCTTCCCCCTCTGATTATTACTCCTAAAATTTCCCATGGGGACCAGCAGTCCTTTTCATCCACATCTGTAAGAGTGAGACAGTTGGAACAAATAATCCTAAGGGCAATATCATTTAGGCAGTGTGAGCTAGCACAAGGTAGAAATTAAATGGAAAGGAGTTGGGCTCTTTCAATGTCCAAATTCAGCAGCTCTGTTAAGAAAACTTTTCTTGGAAATGAAAGAACAGGGTCATAAGCTCCAACTGTTTATTTCCACCGGCTAGAGATTATTTCACGCTTAATCTATTCACTTCAGTGGGAGGTGCGAATGTTTAGTACTACCTTGAAGTGAGCCTGAAAGGTCAAATCCATCCAAGGCCTGCTTCCTTCTGCAGGGCACACAAAAACCATGCACTGGTCCCTGCAGGGCCATCAGGCACTGAGTGAACAGCGTTTGTGTGAGCAAACACCATGAGTGCTCTGACAGACTTGTCAGGTCTTTCAGGGATTTGTATTGCCCAAAAAGAAATGCTGATGTTTAGGAACCTTTGAATTTGGATTTGGTCCCCATAATTAATGTCCTTTCTATAAATTCATAAAACAGGCTGAGAAGGGGCAGGCAGACATGGTTCTCCATCTTCTTCCTTTATTTCCCCCCTCCTCCTTCTTTTCTTTGGGGTGTGGTTGACTGCTTTTATTGGGCTACCACTTTGGTGGTATACTTTAATTTTGCCTCACCTCATTTCTTTTTTCACCTTGCTCTGTCACTGCTCTTTTTCTCTCATTCTCACCTATATGAAACATGAACCTGACAGATTGCTGAATGAGATTTCCAATCTAGGTTGCCCCAGCAGACTGGAAACAGGAAAAAATATCTTAAGTTTGGGTAAGCTTTCTCTCACAGTAAGGGACACTGCCTGTTGCTCATAGCCTGCTCAGTGTTCAAGCAAACACATTTGGCAAAACAAAAGACTCAGAACAGATCCTGTGCTGGCATAAAACATCACATTTCTTTGGAAATCTGCAGAGTTCCAAGCCAACACAGGAGTAAAGAAACCCCATCCCTCTGAGAGGACTGGGGCTGCAGGAAGAGGCAATATCTTTAATTAGCTGAATTGGTATGGTTGCAAAAGTAGCCAGCTTTAGGCAAGAGCTCCTCTTCAAGCCTACAACAGAAGCAGCTTCTTTCAAAGCTGAATGCCAGTTGAGAGGGATTATTCAGAGTTTAGTCCTTCTGACAAGCTGCATTACTTATTTACTTTAAAGTAGAAGTTCTAAGGCTGAAAAGCTTTATATTAAAGCTACAGATTGCTTAATAGATACAGCTTTTTTTCACTACAAATATTTGGAACTTTCTTTAATTCATTATTTAATTAATACTATTTCTTTAATTCAAAAGTCAACATTTTCTGACAATAAATTTTACCTAATTTCTCTAGAAGAATCTGGGAGAAAACACCTTGTTTTCCATCTCTCTATGAAGCAACTGCTCAAAAATGAGTTACGGCCATGCATACAAGATTTATTACAGGATCTTACTGTAATAAAGTAAAAGCAATGTGGGCTGCCCAGCATAGTTCCCCATCTCCTTTGGAGAGGTATGGGTATTTCTTGGGGTTAAGTGTCTACAGACTCTGCAGAGCCCAGAGTTTTAACACTGTCGTCATAGTTGGTAGTCACTTGGGCCACCAGTAAGGGTATCTCTGCTGTCACTCGTCATTACTTTCAGCATCTCCACCTGCTGTGCTCTTGCCAGTGCAAACTGCTACAAACATCAAGTTGGCAACTTCTTTATACAAGACAGTGATTGTGAGATATTGCAGCATTAAACAAGGGCTGCTACATGGCACCAAGACTGTGCTGAAATAACCCCAAACTCAACATCTGCATGAAAAATCGCCCCATCAAATTAACAGAAGCAGCTCTCATACAAAGAAGACAGGAAACAGGTGAAGAAACCACATAAAAAAATTAATTTCAAAATGGCATGGCAATGGAAAGATAGGAAGGGCTTTTCCCACAACTGCGAAAGACCCAGAGGAAAGTGGAGAAAACTTGTCTGCCCTGTGTGTAGGTACAGCATGCTCCCTGACAGACCTGGAGAATGAAGATGGTACAGCAGGGACAGGCTGAAGAGCATTGTCTGGCCACCCAAGGGGACTGTCACAGGCTGCTGCACTGGGGCAGGAGGCATCAGCACAAAGCCCTGCCAGACAGGCTGGGATGGCAGAGACAGAGGTGATGGGAATGGTCACGCGTTCTCCATAGAAAACAAAACTGAGTTACTGGCCTGGCCTGAAGGATAATTTTAGTGCAGAGGGTGAAACCCAACCCTCCCCTTCAGCATGACATGTGCTGTGACGTAGAGCTGGCAACTCAGCTGCTGCTGTTTCAGGAACGTCAAAGCTGTTTATCAGCCCTGAGCAAGTGTGGGAAAAACCTTGGCGGGAAGCAGGGTGAACCCAGCAGGTTTTCCTTTCATTTCCTCTCCTTCCCTTCTGCTCACAAGCCCCTTTGCCTGGCGTCATGGAAGCCTGAGCTGAGCCCAATTAATGGTGATGGCCCGGTGCTGAGGGCGTGAGCAACACCCCCAAACACAGCGCGAGCGCGCAGGGGCAAAAAGCGTAAGCCCAGACATGTAACACACAAACGTAACTTTATTACACGTTGTAAGGCAGGGGCTGGGAATGCTCCATGATATTGGTGCTACTGCACCAATGCCTCCAGGCCTCTGAGGGCCCCACTGGCTGAGGTACTGACGTTGGCTCAGAGTTATCACAATCAGGAAGGCAAGAGCATGTGGAAAGCAGAATTATTGTTCCCACTTTGCAGAGTGGGAAAGAAAGGAGCTTGAAGTAGATTCCTGTGGATGTAGTGGTGAGAAGATGAATTCTTCAGTCTTCAAAGGCAGCAGTCAGCACCCTTTTAAAGGCACATACATTCCTGTAGATAAACAGGCAGGTTGTCAGTCACACACTCATGCTGCAAAATGTGCAGTGCTGGACTATTTGTCTTTGTTTCAAACAAAATATCGTACTGCAGCTATGGGCATCACTTCATTCAGGATGCAGTTTCAGGCTCCATGCTGAAACAGCCATACCAAACCACATGGATCTTTACCCTGGTGTTAAATCAGTAGGCACACAAAGCAGTGTTTGGAAATTTACCCTAATATCTTTAGAGCAGCATTTTGTCCTGCATTTCTGACAGTTTTCTGGGACTACTGATTGGATCACAGGGTTTTTTCCTCTCCCCTTACAAGGCAATAAATGCTCAGGAGTGTTTAAAAAGCTTTCCAAGCTTGCTCCATTTGTTCTCATGCCTAAGTGCAAATGTGAAGATTAAATCTGTATGTGTCTGAATCCATGCTGAACATATAGCTTCCTGGAAAGGTTCCTGATTGACACCTCTGCATCTTTGCAGTCAGACAGGACCTTTGTCTATTTGTGTGGGTGCTCTTTTGAAATCTTTATTCCCCATGGTTAGGGAGCAAGATACTAGCTGATGATCTCATGACACAGGAACGTCCTGCAGTTTGCCTCTAGCATCACTTTGCAGCCAAGGATGTGCAAGATTTAGGATATGATACAATGGCCATGCCAAGACCTCTCATTCACTGGCATTTTGGGACTGGTATTTTGGGACAGCAGCAACTGCGTAGGAGCCAACACTGGTCTCTCTGCTGGACACCCACATGTAGTTTCAGCGCATGTTGCTCACATTTGCTTATGTCTGGCACTGCTCTTGCACTTGAGATAGAACTGCTGGCAAAATAAAAAGGTCAAGTCCAGCTCAGATCCATCACGTGTTTAGATGCTGAACTCGTACTGAAATAAATGCAAGTGAGGGTCGTAAACACTGTTTCGAAGTGGACTTCATTGACCTTACCTAAAGTGTGGTGGGAAAAAGAGATGGAAATTTGCAAGTAGTAAGTGTGAGCACTAAAATGAAATGAACTTCAAGGTGAGAATTACAGTGGTTTTGTTAGTGTCCCAAAATAAGAATATTGTACTGTTTCGAGGTTTCTTGACTAAAATTGACTTTGACAATGGATTATTATGTTCTTCATGAAAGCTGGCATTCCCTGGTAAATGGCAGCACTTCCATGGTGCGCTGGATGACTTGAGGCAGCAAAATCTGTCTCTAATACTAGAGTTAAGCAAACTGTTAAAATAGGAACTGAACCAAATGCACAGATCTCCTCCCCAAACTCAAACTAAACCTTTCTTTGAGGTTCAGGAATGTTTGGTTAACTTTAAATAAAACAATGTTGTGTTTCTACAAATCCTGCTTTCAGCAAAGACTCCAAGCAGAAACACAAAAATATGGCAGGCACATCTGTGTTTGCACTATTTCTGGCCCAGCTAAAAGCAGGAAGCACTGGAAATCTCACAAAATCAGCTTTGCCTCACAGACTATCCAGCTACCATGTTCTGTTGCCGTTACACCACAGAATACAATATAACTCATGTACATACCAATTTATTATTAATTTTTCAAGAAATAACTGTGATAAACAAATTTCCCAGACTATCAGACATATGAACCCCCCCTTTTTACTCAGTTGTGGCAGCATACCATATAGCTACCTTTTATTTCTATTATGCTCCTTCTTACTGAGTCACTGGCGTAGCTGCATAAAGACAAAATGTCTCTTGTGGTACACAACAAGAAACCAAAGCGCATCATAACAAAGATAACAAACCAGGCATACGCATGTTGTGCTTCATATTTGGTTTGTGGCTAATTTAAAATACGTAATCCTAAATTTTTCTGCTTGATACCTCTCTGACAGCTCTCTTCATTGGATTTGTAGAGCATAAATATGAGGACAACAGCATTGTTTTGGAGGAAAGTATCTAGCCATACAAAATTGCCCTGCACATCAGGGCAAAACTTTTAAAGCACTTTTGTGTACCAGACTTTTGCAAATTTGCGAATTCATATTTAAAGGGACATTTAATGTTATTGTTAGAAACTATACCACTGTCAGCAGAACAAAATACAGACACCCTGATTACCCAGCTATCTGCTCAACCGCAACAAAGCCATCCCAAACGATACAGTACCACAGCTTCATGCTTGCTAGCCAGATTTATTGTATTTCCCAGATTCTAACAAGACACATATTAAGAAATGCATGTTAATCATTGTCCTAACGAGAACAATATGCAGCTAGCATTTAGAGTGTCACACAAAAAATACAGAAGGCGAGTACAGAATAAATGCACTCTAAATTCAAGGAAACCCAATCCTTCTTTCCACTAGCGTGTTTCAGTGAAATGGCCCTATCTAAGAGAAATTTTTAATAAACTAGCTAAATTTTAACTGATATGTATATGTGCTTTCATTAGGCATGGGGCAAAGTAAAATGCCGTTTTGACCACAACTGTGAAAGCAAAATAACCACTGTCCCACTTGCTTATGTACAAAAAAACTACAAGTATATAAAGCACTAAAAGCCTGCCCAGCATCTCTCCTCCGGAGACACCAAACTTCCCAGTGTTGCACTGTTTACAGCCAGATGACTAGTGGAGCAAACAGCTACCTCACATATGTAAGAAGACAAGAATCTGTCTTTAAATTTATTTGCAAATAATAAATATAATGCATACCTTAGACAATAAATTAGTTAAAGTGCAAAACCCATCACTATTCCACACTTCAGAGAGACTCAAAGGTGCATGAAGGTTTGGTTTGAATTTTCTAACACAAAATATGTGAACTTCCTGCGCTTTTTTGGTTATGTGGCGATAATAAGATTTGGGATGCTGATGAAACACCAAATATAATAGGCATCAATGGAGTGGGTGCAAAAGAAAGCAAGATTGTCATGTCTGCTTGGACTGTAGTGCCTCGCTGCCATACCACACAGAGGATATCTAAAACCTGTGCCTCCCATTCCTCCCTCCTGCCTCCCTACACAGATCACACGGCTCTGTCTTTCACTCTATTCAGACCACCAGGCACTGTGTGAACGCTGATTCAGCCTTTACTAACTATGCATTACGAATGGCGCTTTTTTTTTCCCCCCCAAATTTCCATGGAATTATGGAGGTGTTTCCACAACCTGAGTAAAGACTTTTGAAAATAGTTACAAAACATTAAAGCCATTTAGAGTGCAGGGCCTTTTAATCCCGTTGCACAGAGTAAAACTAGTATTGTCTTGAAAAGTGAGTGATGAAGTATAATATGACTGAAAAATGTCTCATCACACCCTACTGGAAGCCTTCCCTGAAAGGGCAGTAAATGCATAAAAATTCAGCTTACTCTTTCTGAAGGTATACCTCTCTGTCCTTCCCTTCCTTTCATACCATTCTCCCAAGAAACAGAAAAATATTTTTTGCATGTCAGCTAGCACTACATGAATAAAGCTTCTCCAGTTTCTTTTCAGAAAGAACAAAAATAATCTCAAAAATTGACTACCAGCTTCCTGAAGAGCAGAAAGGAAAAAAAAAACCAACCAACCAAAACAGAGTACAAAGCAAAATAAAACCAAAAGAACAAATTGCCACAACTTTGATGTATATTGTTTAAAATAGTATTTTTCACTTAGGGATGAGGCTTTACGCAGATCATCTTTCCCTTCAAGTCTCCAGAAGTAACAACAACAACAAAAAAATTTAGCTTTTTCTTCTAGACAGTACCATTGCTTATGCTTCTTCTAGACAGTACCATCTGCTTATGCTTTGTCTTCTTGAAAAAAATAAATAATGAAATCTTTGCAAAAGGAGAATCAATCGTAAATAAATAGTATCTAGAAATATTATCTTAATGGTAATTATACAATACTGCAAGTGCATCACTGATCAGATTAATGTGTTTGAAAGAGATCTTTTGTGTTATATATTTTACTCAATTATATGCTATATGCTTATGCTCTCTTTGAAGCAAAAACTTAAAATTCCAAAAGGAGCAACAATTAGCTTGAAAAATCAGCTTAGATGTCAACAACTGACTACAAATAACCATTCTCTTGGCTAATGTGTGTTTGCCCAGGGCAGCCAGTGTCCACAGTCAGCATTCATCTTTCATCCTGGTCAGCTGGGCTGTCTGGCAGGTGCTAGGTGGGGTGAATACCGAGGGGTCTGCGATGCCCAGATGGATATCGAAGAAGCGAGTGGAGGTTGTCACGCTGTAGTTCTTGGTGTAGGTTTCCTGTACTGGGTAACAGTCTTTGACGGTATAAACACCAACCCAGGATTCCACTGCAACCAAGCAGAAATGTGACTATGTTAGGTGACAAGAAAAGATGATTGTGCCATGATGTCAGTCTCTTTTAATTCATTGCTTCTGTTAAACATTGTCTAATCAGATCCTCATTATCCCGTTATTTTTAAAAAATTCCTATTCTTTTCAAACACTTCTAGCGGTTCATCATTTCAAGTCTACACTCAGTGCTGATCTCCTCCAGGTGTGTGATGTAGCAAGCCTTTCCCTTTTTTAACTTCACTTTAATTCCACAGTGTGCTAATCTCAGAGGTGATCCCTCGCTTTCTTCCTCCCTTCTTCCCTGCCATCACCTCTACCTTCTCCCCTAAGCTATTTAGGCAGTGGCAGTAATACCATTGAAATGGCTGAATCCCCCTTTGCTTTTATTAACCTCTTTTATTAACCTCACAGACACCTTCTGTGATCATTCTTTACCGCTTCAATCATACATCATCCTGTTGTTTTATGCATTTCAGATCTTGATACCAGAAACTCATGGTGTTAAAATTACCCACTATGATCATAAATCAGTTCCTCTGAGGGATGTCTGTAACGAATTTTTCTAGTCTCAAGGACACTTATTTTCTCCCACCCAGCAGTAATCACACACACTTATTTTCAGTCCTTTCAATATTGTGTCATATGCTGTACCACAACCACATTACCAGAAATAAATAAGCAGTGACATGAAACACACATTCTGTATCTAAAGAAAGGGTGAAATTCAAACAATATTTGAACATACCTCTTTAGAACATGCTAGAACACCAAAAACATTCTGACTTCAATTAATATGGCTTTGAGTATACAGAAACGGAGGCACCTTTTACTGAACAAGCCTTCTCTCAGAATTTTTAATAAAAAATCATGGTTAAATATGATGCTACAAAGGTAGCCTGTATCTCCCCGAAACCTTTATAATTTTAGCAAAAATATAATTTCTAAAATCCAAACCAAAATTAGCTGAAAGGTAGATATGTAGGTAAGACAACTTTCAGATATTATGTTTATAAATGATCTTACAGAAAAGCACTGGAGATACAAAAAATACAGGATAAAAATCACACATCATTAATTGAATGTATCTGGATATAAAGTTCCACAAAAATTTCCAAAGTATCAGATCTGAAAAAAACCCAGACTTCTTGGAGTGAGTGATAATTTGCCTCTTGCAGAATAGCAGAGGATATATTAACCTAGTTACACAGGTCTAATGATCTTATCCTTTATTGTCTACTTAATTTGTTCTACTTTTACTAAAAAAAGAAATATTTTCCTCTGGCTAAAATACTCAAGTTCATAACCAGCCTATATATTAGATGTCTATAACCATAAGTATTGCATTAGCTGAATAGTCTCATAAATTTCATGGAGGTTTTAAAATTATTTTTATAGTTGTCTGGGTCATCAATAAACCACAGATGAAACTGAAGCCAAAGTGCTAATAAATTGCTATGCATCCAAAATTTAACATACTGTACCTTGGACAATTCAGCCTCCTTTCTTTCATGATGTAAAGTGTTCAGCTGCCAAGTGCAGAACTAAGCTTTGTGAGCAGGTATTTCTTACCGGTATAGAGGATAACAAAATTTAGACACATATTATGGATTTCAGGGGCTGCAGAACCATGTGCAGACAAACACTGACACCTGTTTTGTTCCTATTACGCAGACTCTAGTTTAAGTGTGCCCCTAATTATAGTACCAATTCCTCTTGAGATAAATTTTGGATCCAGGCTGCCAGATTCAGACTCAAAATGATTTTGTTCCATGCCAAACCCTGTACGATACAAAATAAAATACAGTCAAGTCCCTTGGACATATTTAATCCGGCTGAGATATGAAACATTTTCCTAATAAAATGCACTGTTATTAAAATGTTACTCTGTGCACAGGGCATTTTCATTACTTCTTCCAGAGAATTTTATATAAATAAGGAAAGCCATGGTTTATTTTTCCCCGTGCAGCAGAGACACTGATTATTATTAAGATGAAACAAAAGCATGCACATACATTTCCTGGCTGGTTTTCTGTCAGACCATTCCTGTACCATAATTTCATCTCCAGGTCCCCCAATGTAGTACTGATCTTCGTAAGTTGAATTGGCAGGAATATCATACGGATCCCATGGCTCTGTCAGAGCAATCTTCGAGCAGAGCTTTGTAACTTGTTCAATCTGAAACATCACTGCATCTTTATAGAGCAATATATATTCAAAGAACCTGAAACATTAAGAAAAAACAATTAATATATATAGTCTTTTTCTATCCTAAGCAAGGAACATTGCTGATACGTAAGCTTACCTTTGACTTCTCAGTATAAGAACATTTCCATTTGCACTAAACTTTGCCAAACTTTGAGAAACGCTAACCAGTTGGGCTGAAATTTCCCATGCTGAAAGTTTGTCTCGGCTGATTCTTTCCAAAATAAATAAATCAGGCTGAACCAGTTCAGCCATTTCTGAGAACAACAGAACAACTTTTCTGAGAACAACTGAGAGAAAAACATGTTATTATTCCTAGTTTTGTTTTGGGTTTTTTTAATAACTGTTTCATTAAAAAGCTCTAGTGCGTCCATGTTTTGGAGAAAGGACTAAAATTTTGGCAGGGGAAAAGTTTTTAATAAAAGTTGCCCAGATTTGGCTAAGTTATAAGCCTTGAAAAATTTTGCTTGCATAGGCTGGATAAATTCACTTCTCCATGAATGTGGTAGAGCCTTTCTCTCTACTGGTTAGATGTGGTATCTGCCATCCTCACAGATGTCTCTCCATGGCAACACACATAGCTTAAATGGGACATGGTGGTGAAGGGGGAAGTACATGGTCCCAAGTACAGAACTGAGAGAGGGGGTCACCCTCCTAAAGGCACAGTTTCTCTCCGGAAGCCACCAGACTCAAGAAGTAGTGAAAGGAGAAAGCAGAGGAGCAAAATACTAAGGCAGAGATAAGGAGAGGTGTGGATCTCAATGAGCTTGAGAGGCTAGAAAGTGAATAGAGAGTTAATAAGGATTTAAAACCAATATTTTATTGAGTGTGAAGTGACCACGCCACGCTCTGAGGAGAGATGAGAAACA
This sequence comes from Dasyornis broadbenti, assembly GCA_013397935.1. NCBI lineage: Eukaryota > Metazoa > Chordata > Aves > Passeriformes > Dasyornithidae > Dasyornis > Dasyornis broadbenti. The sequence continues at coordinate 121,550 of VZRN01004312.1, forward strand.
TTTATATGGACACTTTCATCTGGTTAATATTTACAGTGGTCTGGTCTACCACAAACACTGTGACTTAGCTTCCATACCTTTAAAATGAAGATGGCATGGTTCTTACCTTTTAACTGGGGACAAAACCAGAGAGAAGCAGAAAATAAAAATTATCAGAATACTCAATTGAAAACAGCAGAAGCCTAACTTCTCCAGGGTACTTTGCTTTACCAACCAATTAGACGGTAATTTGTTCAAAGCATCCTCATGCAGACTCTGCATCTTTTACAAAAGACTGACAGGGGTGACTTTCTAACCCTCCAAAACTCTGCATTCATTATTAGAGGCTTCCCTCGAATATCTCAGCTCAAGTACTTGGCTACAGGCTACTGTTATGCAGTGACTCTAGTGAAAAGGAAGGGAACAGCTTCATCTTTCCATCGGTAATTCCTTGCTTCATTCATAATGCTGCCTCCATTTCCTGTCCAAAAAATGGCTTGGATGTCTTTGGACACAGACATCTTCTACTTCACAAACTTGATACTAGTACCCAACTCTATTCATCTTGTGCCATCAGAAAGATGGGAAGCTGGTCAAAAACACTGCATAATCCATGTAATTGAAGAGACGATGAACAAAAGCAAGAGGGGACCCTTCTCTATTTCCCAATTCTTGCATTTTCTCTTTGCAGTCCTCACATTCTTCTGTGGAGGATGCAAAGTTTACATAAAATAGGGTTGAAAACAAAACAATCTACAGTTTTAATTTTTGCACTATGCAATTGCAGCAGACAGCAATAACTTCACCCACCACTGACACGATGGCAATTAAAGGTTGCATAATGAGAAGTGTCTCAGCATCTGGTTAAAAGCATCTGAACAATATTCCCATCACTTCTTGAGAGGATCATTTATCCAGCATGCATGGAAACAGGCAAGCTAAATGCCATTAGCCAAACTGAACAGTGACAGACAATGTTAAATGGGACAACGAAGCTAGGGCTTATCTCTCACACACAACCTTGCAAAACATGAGAGGTAGCTTGTCCTGCTTTCCATGACAGAGATAGTCACTGGGAGCTTCCTCCATATTAACAACTCTCATACAAACAGGATGACAAACTGCAAGACTAGATAAGACCTTCCCCAGGTAAATCCTTCTCCTGCCCGTATCTTAAAATATTGCTGCTTCTGCCATGACTTCCACCAACCTAAATTTGCCTGCCATTTTCTTAGTTAAAGGCAAGTTTTCTAAAGTCATGATGCACTAATGAAGATTTCAGTACCTTTTAAAACTATTTTCTTACATAAACCCAACCTGAGACCACATAAGGACATACATAACTTTTATATTGCATTTGGTCCAGAGAACATACAAGAACACTTAAATACATTTATTTGATTCACTGAGAGTCTAATGACCCAACTCCTTTCAGCTGGCTGCCCAGCAGCTCCCATAAAAGTGGGATGGGAAATGCCTTACAGAGGAATCTATCACCATGTTTGAGACATCTGAGTGATAATTTAGTGATTTTGAGAAAGAACAAAAAACCCCAGTGTATTAGAAATGCACTACAAACTACTGGGAATACAAATTAAACTATTGTATTTTTTTTTTAATTTTGAATCCTCATTTAAAACTGAATTCACACAGAAATTTTACTCGTATTTTTAATGATCTTGCAGACAGCAAGATGGGCATTATGATACAACAAAGTAAATAAAAATGAGGAAAATCCAAACAAATCAAACTCAGCACCAATCATCTCTCCAGCACCCATTCCGTAGAGTAACAGGCTCCACCACTTACATTTTTGGTTGTGGGAGAGGCACTGAACATAGGAGACCCCAGTAGCACACCTTGATGTGCTGCTGGGATGAACTCTGCCTCTGTGGTGGTAGGCACACAAGAAGAGAACTGCACAGAGTGTGATTCTGTTCACTGTACTTGAGAGCCCTGGGTAAGCAGGGGCAAGATTTACACTGTCCTTGTTCAACCCAGATGTGCCCCACATCCAAATTTTATAAAGAATTGCTCTGTGTCCTGGAAACAGCCAGCACAGAAACCTAAGATTACCCAGGATCTGAGTTTAATGGCATATGAAAGGTGAATGGTTAAGTTGTTGTTTTATAAAGAGAAGTATTTACCAGCCAAAATTAGTAATAAAATGTGCATGATTATAAAAAAGATAATTTCAAAACAAAATATTTTAAAATAAGAAATATTTTCTTCTTTTTGTTTTTAACCAGCCAAGTCCTAAGTATACTGCCTCTATTTGTTTTAGGTGCTTGACATTTCATTGGCTTCTTGAGGGCAAGCACAGAGTCCTGAAAACAGGTCTTAGCAAAGAAACAGCAGAGGAAATTATTTTTAATTAGTTTGGGTTTTTTTTTCAGAAAAATGTAACATATTTGCAGCCTATGCCCACCTCTAATTATATTTTTATAATAATTTAATTACTTAAACTGTAACTTCAAGAAAGCCCCAACCTAAAACTAAGTGCCCCAACTAGGCCCCAACTAGGCCCCTTGAAACAGATTTGAAGAAGTTACTTGGACAATTATCCTATCTGCCTGACTGAGATTATTTCCCTTCCTTTCCTATCCTATTCCACCCTACCCTGTCCTATGCCTCACCCCCTTGTACACTATGGGACTCTCTCATGATCCTTAATACTCCCTTTGTCTGCGCTTGAAAATGGATATATTCCAGCATAGAAAGACACACATGTTTTTGCTCCTATGCTTTAAAGAATTTCTTAACTCTGGACCATATCCTGCACAAATAATTCTATTGATTTTGCTGGAAGCAATCATGTCAGATAGGTGGGATACCTGCTGGCTTCAGTACTTTCTTCTCCCAAGCTACAGAAAGTATTTTTTCTGAGTAAGACACCAGTTGAGTTAAATGCAAAGCCAGAATACCATGACCACACAATCACAAGGTGAAGCATTTGTGTTGAGGACATACTGCAAGGGGTGGGTGTTCATCCAAATACTGTCCTACCTCCGAGATTCCTCATGAAATCTGGGGAGATAGAGGTCCCTCTCACAAGAAAGCCCAGATAACACAGAGACCTATTCCTAGACTCTAATAAAGGCCTGAACCAATAAACGTGTGTTCTGAATGAGTTATTGTTTTGTATGTTAATAATGCAATTCAAAACAGTGAATTATTTTTCAACTTCTGTCAGAAAAAAAACCCCATTAATATTAAGGTCATGCTACCAGCTCCTTTTCAATTGCTCAGTCTGCATCCTGTGCTGGGTCCTTCCCAGTCCTGAAGCATGCTAGCCTGCCTATCACCTAACATCTGCCTGACTCCCAGGGTTTACTTCTGCACTTCCAAGCGCTTCCTTGTAAGAGCCAAATCAAGAAGAAAGGCGCTGCTTGCCGTCCGACTGCCTTTGTAGTGACTCAGAGGAGCAGAGGTGCTGTCAGTGGCATGGCAAGAGCTGAGGGATGTATTGAAGAACATCAGACAAGGTCACTTGCTAGAGAGAAGCAAAAACATGGTCTGAGATTGAGACTGGGTAACAGAAATTCCTTCAGTGCTAAATCTGGCTCTGCATCATTTTGCTCTGTGGCTTCGGACAAGCAACTTACAGTACAAGAACCTTAAAACGCTGATTGTTATTTTTCTTTGATTGCTGTAGCACTGGAGAGACACGAATCAGTGATCACGAACCACTTGTGTGAGGCATTGTATTAACAAAGAATAAAATCACAAATCCTGCCCCAAAGAAAAACACTGAAACAATGGTAAACCAACCTTTCCTTTACTGCAAAGGTATACTGGGGTTTCATGCACTTAAGGCTTTAACGTGTTGATCCAGTTTTCCCAGCTGCAGCTGTTGTAACCTTAAAACTCTCACTCATGTTAGCCAGGACTTGTATTACCTAGCAGTATAAAGCTATTGAAAAATGGAAGCAAAATTTTATGTATTATTTGTATCTGAGACACTGTATTACTCAGCAGGAAACAGTATTTGCTATTTAATATCTCAAGCTGAGGTCACTGTAATTATTTCCAAGCTAACTTTGCTTTCTCTTCTGTGATTAACTGAAAGCTTGAAGCATCTGTCTGCCTTTGTGGCACTACTTAATTCTTTGCCAGTTCTTTTTGTAAAAAGACATTTTTAAACAATTTGAAAGAAGTTAGAAACACATCTAACTGGAAGAAATTTCACTATAAATATTCCAAATAAATTCTCTATTCTAGTGTACATGGACATATGTAATACATCCATATATGTAATTCTTGAGTTATCTTGTATCCTCTTGATAAAATGCCCCACAATGATACCACTCTTTCTCACACATTTCTTACTGAAGATGGACTGGGAGAATGGGAACCTTTACTAGAAGTGTGACTACGTAACTCCATCTTCCCAGGTCCTCAGATTAAGAATATTTCAAGGTAGCAAAGCTGCCAAGCAGACATGCAGACAAGTTGATAAACACTCATCAGGTCAAGAACATTCATCTGCTTTTGGAAGGATCTGGCAGGCTCATTTCAAAAGGGAGAAGCATTCGTTTTTTAGTGTATTTCTGGGAACTCCTTTCCTCTTTCCCATGAAGTTTTCGGTAATTTCAGACTTGTGTTTTTCTTCTGGTATATCAGACCTCAACAACAACAGTAATTTACCATACTTGATCTCACATGTTTGGCAGTGGTGCAGCACTATGGTATATTGTACAAATACTGGACTGTGCAAATACATGTGACAGTAAATGTAATGTGATATTGTGTAAAGGCAGTATTTTTTAGTCTGACTTAAATCACTCACAGATTGTAAGGGCTTTCCATTTTTTAATTTTTTTTTTTTAAATTTTCAAGGAGATCAGGCCCCCTGTATCAGGTACCTAATTTGCAAGGTATATCAGGAACTTTCACCACACTACCAGTTTCTGAAGCAGAGAGAATTAGCCAATTTAAGTCCTGTTAATTATGAAGTTTGTGTAGAAAGAAAGCCTTAAATACAGGAATCAAAAGCTGCAAAGTCAAAGGTACACCAGCTAAAGGATGACATGCTTTCATGACTTTAATTATGAAACTCAATAAAAAGTGATGCAATTTCTTATTATTTTAATTGTTTTCCCATAAATTAGATTATCTATTTTGGCAACACTAAGGGAAATTCAGTTCTTCAGCAAGAACGCTGTTTCCCCCGCTGTCCCTTTTTGGCTATTTGACACTCTTTAATAATCCAGCAAGTCACACCCCTGAGAACAATGCATTACAATTGAAGTTGAAATCCAGGGAAACAATAAAGCATTGTGTTTAAGGGAGTTGTGTTTTGCAAGGTGCTAAAAGATGCACTGCCCTTAATAGAGAGCATCTGTGTGTTTCCCTAAGTAATAGTATATTCATAACTGGAGCCCTCAGCAGCCAACAACATAGCTCAAAAGGAAAGGAATGGAAGATGTGGCCAGCATACCATAATGCTTTCCAGTGAATCAACGGAATCACCTCCTAGGGAATATGGTATATACTAGCAGAACCACACAATATCAAAATATACTTGAGGTCAGAGATTATTTTCCTGTTACGGGTTTGTAAAAAAGTCTAGTACAATGACGCTTCCATGAGTAAGTTAACAATAATAAAGGTTACTGGAAAATCACAGCAGGGCTTAGAGGAGACCAAAAAGAGTGAGGAAGGCCAGGACTCACCTCTCAATATACACTAATGACCTTAGGGAAGATGAAATAATCAGGAGGGAAATGGCAGAGGTACATTACAATTTATTTATTACATTTCTCACCCTCTTTGTGCTATATGCAGAAGGGCAGTAAATAACTCAATTGAAAGAGCTGATGCTCAAAACTGAGACATGGAAACGCTCTTTTGAGAGTGCTATTATTTTAAGGCACTCTGTGAGCTTGTAAAGATGTAAGAAATAGGAAACAGAAATTTAACATGTAGAGAGAGCCAGGAAAAACATGGTTACAATGACTGAGAGTATCTCAAAGAGAAAAAAACCATACCCAAACATAAAAGATGTACCTGTATTCCTGTTTTTAATTTTAATTCCAGAAACCAGCCAGGAGCCTGCAGCTCATGCCACAAGGGCTGGCAGGACCTGGGCAGGGCCAGGAGAGACGGTGGCCCAGCCTCTCCACTGTGTATAAATGGAGCCCACAGGGAGCAACAGAGGCCAGTCAGGCAAACAGGGTGTGGGGTGGTTCTTCCCATGGAAGGGTGTTCAGCACGGGTGCTGAACCTCTGCCAGCTTGACCAGGGAGCAACAGGATCCACCCAGCAGAAAGGCATGGCCTCCCTAAGCTCTGCAGCTGCTACGACTGATGCAGCTGCCCAGAAGAGCTCTGGTGGAGCCAGGTGTCACCTGCAGGGTGTGCCCTGCTTGGATGGTGGCAGTGAGCACCCCTACAGTGGGTGAGACACGTTCAGGAACTTCTCTGCTTAGTGACAGAGCTGCGGGAGTAGGCTGAGGAGCATCAGGGATTGCAAGGACCTTTAAACTAGATTTGAAGTGGGAAAGAGATAAAACCAGGCTCACTAGACACAAGCCTGGGGGTGGCACACCAGTGTTTGAGGGATGGTGTGCTATCAAGATCCTTTGATCTGCTCTCTCAGTGGAGATAGAGGATGGAGATGCACATGACAGCAAAGGCACAAGGGTTATGGGTGTGTTAGAAACCACAGAAGTGCTTGAGAACAGTCACACAGGCTTCTACCCCTCACAAAATAGTTGGAAGGATCAACAGCCCAATGGAAGTATATCTACACCAATGCAAGCAGCACAGGCAACCAACAGCAGGAGCTGGAAGCCATTCTGCAGCAGGAAAATATAATGCAGTTGTTGTGCTTGAGACAAGGTGGGATGACTCACTCAAGTGGAGTGCTGCAGTGGATGGCCGTAAATGCCTCAGAAGGGAAGGAGGAAAGGAGGAGAGAGGTGGAGTAGCCCTGTATGTTAGAGAGTGTATCAGCTGTCTGGAGCTTAGTGATGGTGATGACAGCGTTGAGTGTTCACAGGAAAGAATCAGGGGGAAGGCCAGCAAGGCAGATGTCATATTACAGACCACCCAGCCAGGATTAAGGAGCAGAGGAAATATTCTACAAGCAGCTGGGACAAGTCTCACAATCACAGGCTCTTGTTCTCATGGGGGACATCCATATACCAGATGTCTGCTGGAAATACAACCCAGCAGAGAGGTAAAAGTCTAGGGAGTCCTGGAGTGTGTGGAAGATAATTTCCTAGCACAGCTGGTGAGGGAGCCAGCTCGGGAACGTATCCCTCTGGACATGCTGTTCATGAAGAGTGATGAACTTGTGGGTGATGCAATAGTTGGAGGCCATCTTGGGCACAATGATCACAGAATAACAGAGTTTTAAATTATTAGAGAAGTAAGGAGGGGGAGTTCAGCAGAACATCTCTCTTTGACTTCCGGAGGGCAGACTTTGGCCTGTTCAGGATGAGGAACTTACCCAGTTACTTATCCAGTCACTTATCCACTACTTAATGCCTTCTTTGCCTCAGTCTTTAATGGTAAGACTAGTTGTTCTCTGGGTACCTAACATCCTGAGCTGGAAGACAAAGCCAGGAAACGTTTTCCCCCATCATCCAAATGGATGTGGCTAGTGACTTGCTACACCACTTGTCATATCTGTGTGTGACACACAGAAGTCCATGGGGCTGGATGGGATCAACCCAAGAGTACTGAGGGAGTGCATGGAACTGCTCACCGAGACACTTTCCATCATTTCTCAGCAGTCCTCGCTCACTCAGGAGGTCACAGCTGACTGGAAATCAGCAAATGTGACATCAATCTACAAGAAGTGCATGAAGGAGGGTACAGGGAACTACAGGCCTGTCAGCCTGATGTTGGTGCCGTGAAAGGTCATGGTGCAGAACATCTTGAGTGGAATTATACAGTATGTGCAGGACTGGGCCCAGACAACATGGGTTTATGAAAGGCAGATGATGCTTGGCTAACTCAATCTCCCATGACAAGGTGACCCACTCAGTGGATGAGGGAAGGGATGCTGATATTTACCTGGGTTTTAGTAAAGTCTCTGACACCGTTATCCACAGCATTCTCCTGAAGGAACTGGCTGCCCATGGTTTGTATGGGTGCACTGTTCACCGGGTTAAACACTGTCTGAAAAGCCGGGACCAGAGTGTGGTAGTGAATGAAATTAACTCCAGCTGGTGGCCAGTCATGAGTGGTGTTTCCAAGGGCTCAGTACTGGCACTAGTCCTATTTAATATCTTTATCCATGATCTGGATGAGGGGATCAAGTGCACCCTCAGTAAGTCTGCAAACAACACCAAGTTGGACAGGAGTGTTGATCTGCTGGAGGGTACGATTGCTCTACAGAGGGATCTGGACAGGATGGATCAGCAGGCTGGGGCCAATGGTATGAGGTTCAACAGGGCAAGAGCTGGGTCCTGCACTTGGGTCACAACAACTACAGGGAGCGCTTCAAGCTGGGGATAGAGTGGCTAGAAATCTGCCCAGTGGAAAAGGACCTGAGGCTGCTGGTCATCAACCAGCTGAACATGAGCCAGGAATGTGTCTAAGTGGCCAAGAAGGCCAATGGCATCCTGGCCTGTATCAGCCAGTGAGGCCCGCAGGACCAGGGCAGTGACTGGTCCCTTGTACCCACCCTGGTGAGGTTGCACTTAAAACCCCGTGTTCAGTTTGGACCCCTCACTACAAGAACATTGAGGTGCTGGAGCATGTCCAGAGAACGGCAATGGAGCTGGGGAAAGGTCTGGAGCACAAATTTGATGCAGAGAGGCTGAGGGAGCTGGGGGTGTTTAGCCTGGGGAAAAGGAGGCTCAGGGGAGAACTTACTGCTCTCTACAACATCCTGAAAGGAGGTTGTAGGCAGGTGGGTGCAAGTCTCTTCTCCCAAGGAACAAGCGATAAGACAAGAGAAAATGGCCTGAAGTTGTGCCAGGGGAGGGTTAGATTGGATATTTGGAAGATTTTCTTCAAGCATTGTAACAGGGTCAGTAGGGGGATTGAATCACCATCCCATGGAGGTATTTAAAAGGCCTGAAGATGTGGTGCTTAGGGACATGGTTTATAAGTGGTAGACTTTGTAGTATTAGTTTAACTCTTGGACTTAATGATCCTGAAAGTCCTTTGCAACCTAAATGATTTAATGATTCTAATTGTCAGATTTAATTGGAGTTTTCACACCTTTCTCTTAATCAGAGTCTGAGACAGGATACTAAATTGAATGTTAGCTCTGCCCCTTATGATAGTATCTATTTTTGCACATCAGAAAGGCATAGCAGAACGAGGTTCCTTAATTGCAAATAACTAAATACTCTCTCTTTTCCAGACACATACTTTAGAATAAAAGAATAATAAAATATAAAAAAACATTTTTTTCCAACTAGAACTGGGTACTGCAGCTTCCTACACAACTTCTGTATATAAACAGAGGAGGATCTTCATGTACCATGAACTGGGATTACATGAAATTCAGGAGCCCTATAATGATGTTCATCGAGACTGTAAATCACATCAGGCATATAATTGGCCACTTAGTTGCTTTTCAGTATGCATTCCTGCAGAAAAAGTAATCATGAAAATGTCGGAGGAACAGACTGCCCTTTGGAACTGCTGGGGAGGAGGTCCCTATTCTGATAGAGCAAGCCTTTCTTTAATGATGGAATATTCCTTGGAAAAATTTGTGAGGATATGCACTTGTACCAGATTACTGTTCCATGACGTAATGATTTCCACCTTCTATCTGCAATGATTTCCTTAAGAGGGATGATTCAAGTCTGTCTGGTATCTGTCCAATACAAAAAACTAAAAAGACTGTGTCTGTTTTCAAGAGAGTTTGGCAGTCAGGCCAGATAATCAGATGCAACAGTTTGAAAGCTAAGCACTCTTCAACTTTCTAATACCTCCATCCAAAGACCTGAGTATAGCTTACTGTTAAATAAACTTTGTGAAAGATGGAGATTCACTTCATTGGAAATAAATGCAACCTGAAATCATGGCACTGAACTTCCTTCTTCCTCTCCACCTCCAATGTAAAAATAACTTCTTCATTTCAACCAGAAGTTTTTGTCCTGATCTTCTTCTTCTTCCTTCAGCAGCTATCAATCAAAAGGAATATTGTTAGGCACGTGCATAAATTAGTGACTGGGTTCAAATACAATGTGTCAGTGTGTTAAAATTCCAGGTGGAACTGACAAAGTGTACAAAATAGAGGAATTATGGGAAAAAAGGGTATGTCTGTGTGAAAGAAAACATATAATTAGGGAAGATGTTAATTGAGCCATGGTTGTAAAGGAAATGGCATTCTGAACACATATCCATTGAGAAGTGATGTAGTACACACTAATGATTTAGAAAGGGAAGTTTATAGTTCTGGATCCACCAAGGAGGTCATTTATTCTGCTCTGCTTAGTCCTGATGAGACCTGGTTTTGCAACCACTTAAGGTGGTTCTTATTTAACCATCGGTTCCCTAACATAAGGAACAGATAAACAGATGGGATATAGTCCAGAGAACAGCAAGGACAGTGGGATGTTTAAGAAACAGGACCTATAAAGAAATTGAGCACGTTTAGTCTACAATAGCAAGACTGTGGTAGGAGAATAAGCTGGCCAGTAGATCAAACACTAAAAATGATTACCAATTTTTCTCCATGTCACCTGAAGCAAGGAGGGTTGGGAGATACTCCAAAAGTGTCTGTGTCTTCTTACAGTCCAGATTTTACAGGAACTGGTAAGAAAATCAGGGATCAGTGACAACTCATGTAAAGCTCTTGTCCTCCAGGATGGAGGAACAGGTTATATGTCAACTTGGAGGCCTTCCCAGCCTTACACATAAGTGATTGGAGAATACTAATGGCTGCTGGTCTTTTTTTGTTGTTGTTGTTGTTTTTTGGTAACGGACTAGCTCAATCAATTAACCCTGATATTATAAGACCTGGATTCTTGACACAGCTACCTTCCCAAAGATGCTGAACAACCTTTGGGGATGACTTGCTGAGACCTCCCAAATGCAACAATGGAACTCTCTGAGAAGTCTCAGCAGAGGGCTCCATATTATTTCACATGAGAATTTGAGGGATGGTGCCATCTCCTGCACACTGATGACCTTCAGCTCTGTTTGCCTGCACAATTAAACCTAATTACACCACCACACTGTTTTCAGTGCCTGAATGAATTAAAGACAAATACTGTCTAAAATCAGGACTGATGAGATAGGAGTCAAATGAATCATGTTCAGCATTCATAGGGAATAATTAAAAGGTTGAACTATCTGTTAAACTTGCTCTACATAAAGCTGTTTTTCTTTGACCCTCTATTGAGTTATTGTGCTTTTTGTTATGACAACAACTTTTCCACCTTTGCAGGGTGGGGAGTGGCTTTCAGCAGTCACCATATGCCTACTGCTTGTAGGAACCCTCTGCAGGCAATATCCATGATGCAACACAAGAAACTGGCATGTCCTTAAAAATCAGCTGGGATGAAAATACATAAATAATTAATAGATGAAAATTAATTTCAAAACCAATGTCTTCAAGTTATTGAGTACTTGTTTTAGGGCACACATCAGCGTGCTTGATACAGAACCATTTCACAGGTTATCTGTTAGTCCATCACAGAAACAACAGTTGCTGGAGTCACTGCAATCAGCTAAAGGAAGCATGGTTAAGCATACATTTCTATTTTTAAGAATGTTTATAGCTATTTCAATTATATTAAACCCCTGACATGTTTATTTTTCATTCAAGGACAGTTCTAAGAAGCAGTAGCAAAGAGAGCAAGACCTGTAAATAATATTGGTATAAATATACTACACTGGCACAGCTGAAAGTTTTCCATTACTCAGGAAAAGGTCACTAGACCTATTGAACATGTTTAGACTACCCATGCTGCTTAAAACATGACAGAAATAGCTTTACCATTTAGCATCTGACACAAATACAAACTGAAGTCTTTAGCAAACTGGTATGCTTACCTAATTTTGGGGTGTTTTCCTGACACAGAGCCCAGTGTCCTACATACACTGACATGGAGCCATAGTTTCCTTTGAGCTTGGTTTAATCATATGAATTTAGAAGTTTTGTGCATGCTAAAAGTCTCTTCCTTTACCATTCCTATAATCATACCAGAAATGAAAGTAATTATTTTTAAAAGAGAAAATTATAATGATTTCATAATAACTTCATAAATAATTTCGTAATTTTGCATATTGCAGGTTTTTTGCTGTTCGAATTGCATTATTTTATATATTTAATGAGCAAGATTTTAAGAACTGACTGGTGATTTTTAACAGCTTCTTATTTTGGGCTTTCAACATGAAGGCATTTGGAAAGGGCAAATTTTCAGAGGGACAGCGTGCATATTTTCTAAAGTTTAGTGTGTCAGAGTAGTCATTGCAAAATTGAGGTGTCCAATTTTGCTGCACACTTTTTTTTTGTATTCAAAGACTCCACAAGAAACCCCTGAATTCTCTCCCCAGAGAAACAGATGAGCAGATTACGTTCTGCCTGTCATATTTTCTCTATCTCTCATGTTTCCAATTGTCAACAGACAGTTGTTCTTTCCACATCATAAGAACAGATCCTCATGTAACTGCTGCTATTTGCAATTTCCATCCACTAGCTATGTAATTAGGGAAAAATCTGGCTCCATAACCCCTTCTCCAAAATTATACAATAACCTGACCTAAAGTCTTGTGAAATCAGCCAGAAAAGTTTCACTGACTTTTACAGATGCTACATCAGGTGTTTAATAGCTGTTCCATTTAGAAGAAAAAATAAGATAAAAATGTTTAAAACCTAACACAGCTATCAATTTATATCAACAGGGCAACATAAGGAGATGCTGAAAGGCAAACATAACATTTTATGCAATCTCAAATCCACAAAAATGTATTTCCACAAGTTTAAGCCAACTTTTGTATATTCTGTCTTTCATGATATTTCCTGTTCTTCTCCTTTATAGTGTTGTGGGCTTTGTTTTTAGGCAAAGTAATTAACATCTTTATATCCTTAACTGCAAATGTTTACATTATATGAAATACCTTTTTGTCATAAAAACTCCTCTTTGGGAGGTGTTTTTGATGTAGTCACTTGCTACAGCTAACTTGACAAAAATCCTACAATTCTGAGAGTTTGGAAAGTCAGAAAAACGAATTTGCTTATGAGAGCTCTTTGGAGCATTTTCATTTAGCCATTTGTTTTCTGGTCTGCTGTATCGCTTGGGGTACTTGATCTCCCATGTTCTCTGCATTGGATTAACCATGTAGCTGGACTCATCTAGGGAACAGGACAGTGGTTTCTGAGGGAGGGAGGTGCTACTGAAGCCACCACGGGAAGAGAGGATGGAAAAAGCTTTCTGCACCAACCAAGCCTCATGCTGTCACTGCCTGCCCCAGCGCTCTACACTGCAGGTGTATCTCAAGGGCATTGTACCTGGAGGCTGCTATGACCAGGTCTCACAAAACTTAATGTGCTGCGTCAGTATAAACAGTTTGGGTTAATGATTTGAGCTGACTTTTTTCCTTATATTTGATGCTTGTTCATAGACTGTACTAAGATCCTGGTAAACATCACACACATATTGTAATGATGAGATATTCTTTTACTTTTTATAATATTTTAAAGGATGTCTTTTAAAAAATAAAAAAATTATATATGAAAATAATCTATGGAGTTTTACAGCCTGAAACTGCATTCACAAATCTGGGGGGATGAATCAGGCTTGTAAGTAAATTTTTCCATTCTTTCAGAGGAAAGAAGTCTGCAGAACCAAACCGTGTTTCAGACTGTGTTTCAGTATTAGACTTCCAAAATACAGTAAGACAGGAGGTGCCACTTGACCCACCATGGATCCTTTTACCAGGTTCCAGCCAAGCAGTTGTGGCACTGCATTTGGCAGTGCTTCAAATATCATCTACTTTACATCACTTTGATGTGGCCTGACTATGTTAGCACAACTGATGTGACAGACTGTGTACTCTGAACATCTCTACATTTTAAGTGATTTTGCTTTCATCTCTAGTGACCAACAGTTTTCTTCATCAGAAGACTAGACTACTTACTTTAGGAATTTAGGAACTTACAATAACCTGGCTATGAGGCACATACACTGTGAAGCCACCTACTCTTACACTCAATGAAAGTAGCAAAAAATGTCATATGTAAATATGTCAATAAACAAAGAATACATATAAATGTATTGAGAATCAGTATTTTCATGCTTACATTTGGTTTAGAGACAGGCAGAACAGAAGTTTAAAAAATAGCAATTTTTTATCTTCTGTTATGTTGAGGCACTTATGTGGCCTCTTACATTTTTCCCTCTTCAATAACAAGGGGATAGACTTAATGCAATAGGGTGTCTCCACTCTCATACTCTTCTCTCCTTTTATTCTCCCTAATTCTTCTTTTCTATCTATAAAAAAAGTACAGGAAATGCCTCACCTTCACTCTATATCAAGCACATTATCCAAATTTGTCCCTCCCACTATTTTCTGAAACAGATAGGGTAACAAACCAGTCTGGCTTTGCAAATCCTGTGTGGTTTTGGGCAGAGGTACTTAAAATGATACAAGGAGACATCCAAGTCATCACAGAATCATAGAATGGTTTGAGTTGGAAGGCACCATAAAGATCATCTAGTTCCACCCCCCTGCCATGCGCAGGGACATCTTCCATTGGACAAAGTTGCTCAAAGTCCCCAGATACTCTAACAGATATGAAAAAAAATTATTTCTTGTACAGAAGATGTAAGTCAACAAATCTGAATCTAATTAAATAGTGATACGTTAATTTGGGAACTAATTGTATTAAGAATTCCTCATTCTGTACAGAATTCTGCTCTCCAAATAAACATCCTCTGAGGATTACCATAACTGCACAGCATGAGTAAACTTTCCAGCGCTGGCTGCCTAAAAGTATGGCAGAATCGTAAGTTTCCTGGCAAGAAAAGTATTTGAATATGATAAAACCACAGTTGCAAAGAGTATTAGGAGATACTGAAAGAATGAAGGATGAAATCTTTCTTCATTGTGTTCACTGGGTGGACTCTGGGTTCACTCCATGTGAGTGTTTAAAAGCCTTTAGCACTGCCATACACAAAACTGCCCTTGGAAAACTCAGGGGAATATCTGGCCATTTCCCCTCAGAAACATTAATTTCTGAAACAACAGGTACCCGTACAAACAGTAGGTTTCCATGCAGACAGACTAGTTAAGGAGAAATTTCCAGCTGTTCAGCAGCTATACAGGTCTCACACCAGCTTTCCTGTGTAGGGTTTCACCAAAAAAACTGGCAAAGCACAACATGGTTTTAGGAACCCTTGTACCTACTGAGCCATCTAATTTTCAGATGAACTGGCAACTGTGAATTCCCACAAAGAGCCGGCAGAAGGACAGCAAATTAAGACTTGCTAAGTGTGAAAGTACCAGAACTGACAGAGTAAGGGATGGGTAACATCAGAGACCAAAACCTCAGTGGAAAGTCTTATTAGTGGTTTATCTTCATTTGCTATCTTATACCGCCTTTTGTCTTTTTACTGCCATTGGTCCCAAGCTCCGAATAAGAACAGAGTAGAACAACGACCGAGGTTTTTGTTCTTTATCCTGCTGATAAGAAGGATTACATTATGTGGAGGTGTTTTGGGGGCCTTTTTATCTTACTCCATTAAAGCCTTAAGAAAATGTGTATCAGAAAATGGTTTGCTCCAAATAGACAACCTGAAAAATTAGTTGCAGACATCATAAAACTTTTCCTGCTAAAGCAGTTGACAGTGTGTTTTGAACATACACTCTAAAGTATGAAATAATATTTGGCAGCAGCTCTAAAGGAGCAGATTCTGAAGAGCACATTACCACACTAGAAGTCAATCATAAAGGGTTAGTGAAGCCGTTTTTGGAATGATTTACTTGTGAACTCTTCAACTGACCAAAAGGTAAATATGCAGGGTATTATTACAATGTTATTTTTTAAATTAAGTAAAGAAACAAGGTTCATCATAAGTAAGCTTAATAAGAGATGTTGCAATAAATGTGGTAATTTTGGTCTTCTGCATTGTTTGCTATCAGTCACATGATCACATTCCATTATGAACTGGTCTCAGGAAAAATAATACAT
The DNA here is from genome assembly GCA_013397935.1 of Dasyornis broadbenti. Taxonomy (NCBI): domain Eukaryota; kingdom Metazoa; phylum Chordata; class Aves; order Passeriformes; family Dasyornithidae; genus Dasyornis; species Dasyornis broadbenti. The sequence continues at coordinate 137,639 of VZRN01004312.1, forward strand.
ATAGAAAATAAGATAACTAGTAAGTAGACAATACTACTTTCCATTTGAGAAGGGCAAATGAGTTTAATGAACTTCAGGATAAGCCACTTCTTAGATGCTTCATATTAAAAAATAACTTGAACTGCAATGAAGAGATTGCTTTTGTTTATAATTTAGGGAGAAGCTATAGCAAAGAAAATTTCAGCAATAGAGATTTTTACTGCTCTTCTAGAACTCCTTATGTGTTTTTATACCTGTAGCTATTAGATCACTCTTTGGGGACGGTTGGATTGACAGTTATGCAGTTCTGTATGTATTTTTATTAAGTTTTGAAACATGTTCTTTTTTATTCACAAAAAAAAAAAAAAAAAAAAAAAAAAAAAAGAAGCAAAAAGCTGTCAGAGTTCCAGAATCAGCATAATTTCCTATCTCTCAATGACATCTGATAATCTAAATCTTCTTCACTGCTGGAATCTTACAGGTTATTTTTGTCAGACAAGAAATTAGCAATGACCAGAGATCACTCACTTCTGATTTCAAATAAGCTATATACATTCAGTGTGTCATCCACAGATATTACCATGAATTTTCAAGCACTCTTTCAATCTGGCAGTGTATACCACTGACCCTCAGCCACAGGAGTGATTGACTGAGGTAAATTCCAACCTGTGCATCCAGTCCCTTCTGCTCCTCCAACATGGACACTGACATCAACTCAGAGGGATCCAAATTTCAGACAATCATTAATCCAACAAGGAGCTATTCAGTGGGGAAAGGCAGAAGGCTGGATGGAAGTTCCCTCTGGGCTGGATTTAGCCCACAAAACATAGTCTGGATGATGCCAGAATAGAAGGGTAAATTTTATAAGGAATGAAAGGGATAAAATACGCTTTCATGGAATGAATAGCTAACTAGGTCCCCAGACATATGAACTCTTAGTAGCCAAAGACTGAAAAATTGTTGTAACTACAGTGTGAGCACTGTACAAGAAGAAAATGCCTGCCAAATTCATGTTCTGATGCCAGAAATTTTCAAAATCATAAAAATACATAAGCAAAAATCTGTAAACGTAAAAATATGGTCATTGCTAAGTTATGGGAACAACCCCATCAACTGCAGGAATGCTAATAAAATTCTCAGAGCAAAAACAAGAATTGCAAAAGTTACGTTACCTTTTTGACTTTTTGTGATACATGGGAAGCATCTTTTAATAATTGAGTGGGACACAAAGCCAAATGTGTGCATATAACCCTCAAAACAATGATTAAACTGATTCTCAAATAAATGTTTGCCAAGGATTTTTATTTATAAAAGATGAAAAAAAAAGCACAAGTTCAGATGAAAACAAGTGATTCTTTCTTACTACCACCTGTCATAAATTAGGTTTTGGACAAGGACATTTAGGCTGTTGTTGGAAATCCCCACTTTACTCCTCAGTATGGAAGTTTAAGAGGAACCAGCTCCAGAAATTCATACACTACTTAAAAGAAAGACTGCCTCACATGTTGAACCGTCTGTGCTTTCACACATGGGAAAAAAAACTCTTGGCAGAAAACCCTCTCCTTGGCCCATGACTCTCAGGTATGGGAGAGTGACCATGATACAGGCAAAAAAGAGCCTTGGGACAACACAAAATTTCTCTGTGGAATCTAAGATCTCTAGTCAACATACATACATCTCCCCCAGGGCCATGAAAGTGAAGCAGTAAACAAAAACAACTGAAAGAAACAGAGATGCTTGGCAGAGGTGAGGAGAACTTTCATTGCCCACTGGTACCTTCATGTTATGCAATGCCATGCTGGGCATAATGCTCCTTATTCTAGAAGAGCCAAAATACTGCACAAAGCAGCCCTGTTTTACTCAGACATCATCCCCTCCCCTGCACGTCAGACACTATACCTTGCCTTGAAAACACTTTGGAGGAGAAAATAATTTCCCCTTTGAGTAAAGAAGTGCAACAGGTAAAAATATCCCATGAGAGAGAACTCCTCAAGTTGTTGAGCATGCAATTCCTTGCAAATCTACAGGTAAGGCCAAGATGAAAGTCGTCTGAAGACAGGGATGACCCTGACCAAGATGAGGTTCAGAAGTTGGATTGTTGCTGCTGCAGCTACATGGATTCATAGCTGGACGGCCTCAAGTCTGAGTAGCTCAGTGTTATTTATTATGCCATGTCAACGTTAGCCACCAGTTAATTCATAGAAAATGGAGAGGATAGAAGGATACCTGAACCGTACCTTTCAATTTTGCGTCAACTTGTGACTTGGCATACCAATAAAGGCATAATAAGGTACCATTTCACTGACTTCACTTGTCCGGGGAAATGTCATCCAGTTGAAAACTTGACCCATGCAGTTAATAAATGGATAAGCCTGTTGATATGCAAAGCAGATCAGGTCTCTATCTGGAAAATAATTTTTTTTTTTACTTCACAGAAGCCCTATATTAAGAAATTGTGGTTTGTCCTTCAGAGGAGATACTTTTTCAGATGAATGGCCTTTGGTCCTGTGAGAATAGGTGTGATGTTGTCAGTTGTGACATCTGAATTGCATCAGGTCTCAAACTGCCCAAATTAAGATCACAAATATAAAGATGTCTTTCATTGTGTTTGTTTAGCTGTGCAGTCACGTCACCATCAGCTGTCTGTGACTACAGAACATTGAATCTCTCTCTACTCATGTCCACTTTAAATCTCTACCAAAACCCCCCACAAAACAAACAAACAAACAAAAAAAGCCACCACCCGACCAAAA
>VZRN01004312.1:148227-217077 GCA_013397935.1 Dasyornis broadbenti
CCTGAAGGAATTTATGACACAGATGAAAACTGAAACGGAGCTGGAGCGGCGGCCGAGAGACGCAGTGATGTCGCCGGGGGATTAAACGGGGTGGAGGTGATGTCACCGTGCCTGCACAGCAAAACGCACATATACACGCACACCCCCCACCCCCCCGGAGGAGCGGGGCTGCCAAGGGAGCGCCACCGGCCCCACGTCACTCGGGCCACTGGTATAAATGCAGTCCCGCGATGTCCATGGCTGTCGGCGCGGCGGCTCCCGCGACTTGACTGCAGCAGGGCACCGGGAGGCAGCGNTCGGCCGCCGGGACCCGCGGGCCGGCGGCGGGCGGTGGCGGACAAGGAGGAGGAAGAGGATGCTGCGCGCCTTGGTGGCGGTGTCCCTGTGGCTGCGGGTCAGCCCGCGGGCGCAGGGCGCGCCGTGCGAGGCGGTGCGAATCCCCATGTGCCGCTCTATGCCCTGGAACATCACTCGCATGCCCAACCACCTCCACCACAGCACCCAGGAAAACGCCGTCCTCGCTATCGAACAGTACGAGGAGCTGGTGGCCACCGGCTGCAGCCCGGTCCTGCCCTTCTTCCTCTGTGCCATGTACGCCCCCATCTGCACCCTGGAGTTCCTCTACGACCCCATCAAGCCGTGCCGCTCCGTCTGCCAGCGCGCCCGCGAAGGCTGCGAGCCCATCATGCGCCGCTACAACCACAGCTGGCCCGAGAGCCTGGCTTGCGACGACCTCCCTGTCTACGACCGCGGCGTCTGCATCTCCCCAGAGGCCATCGTCACCGACGTGCCGGAGGGTGAGGACCCTGGGGGCAGCGGACCGTGGGACGGAGGACTCCCTCCACCCCCGCGGGACGCCCTGGGGTGGGACGGGGGGGCTGCGGGACCCGCACGCTCCAGTCCTGGAGCCTCTACCGACAGTTTTCATTCCCTGACGCACCTCTGTTTGCAGATGTGAAGTGGACGGACTTCACACAGGGGTTTGTGGTGCCGGACAGACCCCTGGAGCCTGACTGCAGGAGCCGCGGCCAGGGTGAGCCTTGGACGATCCCCCGCCTCCACCTTCCCGGAGACAGGGTCCCTATGACATTCCTCAACCTTTCTCCCTTCTCTTCCTTTGAAGAGCGGTGCAGGTGCAAAAAGACAAAGCCTACGCTGTCAACTTACTTGGCCAAGAACTACAGCTACAGTAAGTGCCTGGGCGAAAATGCTTCACTTTGCCTATGCCACATCCTCCTTGTATCCCTGCAAGTTAGGCAGCTCTGTGTGAGTGCTGAACCCACACCAGGCCCCATCCAGCAAGTGTGGCGTGAGAAGTGTGTCTCCAGCACAGCCTTTCCAAGTGGGTGTTTGCCTGGGGATGCCTCTTCCATAATCCACCTCCAGCACACACCACGTGCAGGCAATAGTAGTGATCACACAGATGATGGTGTGCTTCTTGCAAAAGCAGTGAGGTGTGGATAATGTGCTCTGGCATCAACAGGTTGTGCTGCAGAAGGGGTAGCTGCTGCTGGAAAGGTCACTCCAGTAAAGGCAATTATGTCGGATGTGATCATAACCACTTGGCCAGCTCCTGTTTTCATCCAGCAGGTAGAATAAACAGGAGTTTGCTACCCAAACAAAACTTGTAAATGTGAGCAAGCTGCAGTGAAGTAAAAAGTTTTTTGAAATTCATGTATGATTTTACTTTACTGGCCAGAGTTTTGTCTGGTGCAGAATTGTCAGAGATTAATTGAATTCAGTGACAACTTGCACCATCCAGCCAAGGAGTTGGCCAATAGTGTTATTTTGCATGACATATTGGCAGTACAAATGAGTATTCACCCTCTTCCCCCCGGCTTCCCCCTGCTTCAGCTGTCTGATGGTGTGAGTCAGGAAGAACTCTAATTAAGATTAGATAAAACAGGAGTTTAAACATCTCTAATGTCAACAGAAACCGCCTATTAACTCTGAATTTAATATGCAGTATTGTTGCATTTTGCACTTTATGGGCATTTTCTCAGGTGGCAGGTTTTTTTTCAAGTAATTTATCCAGTTCTTCTGCAGTAGGGTTATTATATCATTCAATTCCTATTTGTTTGGTATCAAATGAAAGTAAGTTTGTAGTTATTTGCTTCTTTGTTAGCATGTTTGGTGGGAATAATCAAGCTTAACATCTAGCTTAGGTAATTGTACATTTTTTTGTTCATTATAGCATTTTGGTGCATTTATATGACATGTTCTTGTTATATAATGCCGTGGTTTGTCTCAGTACAACATAGTAATATGTTTAGGTGGAACAATGGACTTCCACAGTTGTCTGAAATACATGAAAAAGTAGTGATGTAATGACTGTTCCAAAATGAAATACAGGTGTTAGTCATGTAAATTCTGATTCCAGTGATTTCAGTGGGAGTGTTCCTTGAGTAAAACCTGTATCTTGGGGTCTAAAATTTAATTCCATTGAATTTGTGAAATCAAGATTCTGTTTTTGAGATGTAAATTTTTATTCAGCACCCTCTGAGATAAATAAACTTGTATTGAAAATTAATTGAGGGACTAGATTTAACGAGTTGAAAATAATTTTTTTCCTGAAATTATTTAAAATAAGACATACAGCCAAATTGTACTTTTAGCTATCAGAATCAATCAGACTTGAAAATGGCTAGTGAATCTCTAAAACTGGAATTCCTCATGTGTTTTTTGTTTGTTATACATATCTTGATAAAGGTAGCACATAAACCTCAGACTGCATTAAGAGCGCTGGTCTCCTGTTTTCTGCGTGTGAAGTTTATTCCAAATGTTGTGAGGTTCATTTGAAGGCTTTTGACCCGGTGTCAGTCAGGGGCAGCATTGATAAAGGCTGATCACTCTGGTCCATACACTTCACTTGCATCTTTCACTGAAGAATTTTTTGACAGTAGAACCCTTTCTATTTTGACATTTCCTAGAGACAAAGTCCTTTATGTAAAAATCATATTTAATTTATCAGATCTGGTATTTCTCACAAGAGAGAAGGGATGAAATGCTGCAGTGGTAGGTATTGCCAGGGTTCATAGGTACAAAGTTAACCGGGGATCATTTCAGAGCAGTCTGCAGAGTTTCACCTTCTTGCAGACATGCAGTTTTCACCAATGAAAGGTAAAAATACAAATGATTGTGTATTCAGAGTCAGAAGAACCTGTTTCAATGTCTACATTATATGAGGATCTCACTACTGGTGGAGAATCCAAAGGCAAAATACGAAAAAAAATAGCTCAAGTAAATCATGGCAAGCCTAAGCCTCTTAGATTTTTGACTCAAGCCTTCCCTTCCTTCTTCTCTTATGTAAGAGAAGACTATAGTTCTTGGTTGCAATCTACAGGAAATGATTTTGTTATTGAAAAGAGTATTGAATTAATGACAACTGTCTGTGAGGTAAATTATTCATTAGTTGATCCAGAAGGCTGGAGAATGGGTCAGATTTACACAAAGAGTTGTTCAAGTCTATGTTGAAGGAGCTGTTTGTGTGTGTGATTCCAGGCAAGACTGGTTGGCCTGACCTGGCAAAGATTTAAGTACATGTTTAATTTCGCAGTTCTCAACAGTCCTACTGAAAACCAAATCAAGATCAGGCCTCTGTTATTCTAAGCCACTGTTCATGCCCACACATGCAGAAGTAGTTCTAGTTTCACAACCAAAACAACAGCTTCTAATTTAATAACATATTTTATTTTGTTTTATTTAATTGTGGGATATGTTTAAATTTCTGGGAGTGTTTATTGTTCTCCTCTAATTTTTCTATTTGCAGTTATTCATGCTAAAGTAAAAAGCGTAGAAAGAGGGAACTGCAATGAAATAACAACTGTGGTTGAAGTCAAAGACATACTCAAGTCTTCAACACCAATTCCTCTGTCCCAAGTGCCTCTTCTTACAAATTCCTCCTGCCAGTGCCCGCCTCTTCAACCAAAGCAGGATGTTCTCATCATGTGCTATGAGTGGCGCTCAAGGTGAGGCCTGGAGATATGATGCAAAACATGTTAGAGCTGGTTGTGGTAGATGGGAAGGAGGACCAGCAAAGCACCCTTCCTCATCACAGGCATGTTTTGCTCAGTTTTTCATAGGATAACTTACCCATACACTCATGTTTCAATAACCTTCACAGCTGACTTTCTCTTCTTCATCAGCCTCAGCTCTGTGCCACAATGTGGTGTTTACAAAAATTGGCTCACACAAAGAGCATAAAACATTATGGTGGCATTAGTGCTGACAGCATATTGCTTAAGGCATCGTGCAGCAGTTCAGGCACTTCCAGCATGGGAGTGTTTTTCCAGGACCACTTTTCGTAGGGATGAGCTGCTTCATGTGCAACAATCTCAGTGGTGGCTGTAGATGAAGGTCTGTGTTGGCAGAACCAGGTGGTAGGCATTGGTCTGCCTCACCAAGGGAGAGGCCAGGAGATGATGCACATCTGTTGGCAGAGCTGCTGGAGTCAGAGCCAGGCCTGCTCCACTGGCCTATCCATACTTTAGATCAGTGCCATCAGTGAGATGTTTCTGATCCCACAGCTGTACCGGGACCAGCCAAAGAGGCAGCCATTGGAGCTCCAGCTCCCAGATGGCAGATGAAAAGTAAATACTCTCAGAGCAGCTTGCCAGTCCTGCTGTATGATTAAAAGAAAAAACAAAACAAAACTAACTTTACCAGACCTTTCATCTGGCAGTGAGCCTAGCCCCAGGCATGGAAGGAAATCCAGCATGCTGGTCTGGAGGGGAAGGAACAATGAATCACAGCTCCCTTTTCCCCCTGGTTCCTTGAGGCAGAAGGGGTCATCCCAGCCCCATTAGCACCCCAAGAGCACCAGTAGCAATAGATGCCAGCAGGAGAGGTTGTGGTGTTTTAGGTACTGTGTAGGTCTGTGTGTTGTGGATTGGAGGCAAGGCTGTCTGTAAAATGTGCAGGCTGGTTTTGCATGTGGTGATGTCGCTGGTAATTGGTCATGTACGCTTGTAAGGAACCACAGAACATCTGCATGCAGGATGTGATGGGCCATATCCATATTTTTAATAAGTTTTATGTTGATATTTTAAAAGCATTTTATAGGTGTTTCTAAAATTTGCCACCTGATACCTTACTGCTTTAACATTTTTTTGGTGAGCTAGCAAGCATGGCATTTTATTATTGCCCAGCACTTTGCCCCTCCAGGTGTGGAAATATTTCACAAATACTCGTGTTAGTCATTTTAGGGATACATGCTCTGAGTCATGTAGAAGGACCAAGCCTGTGATGGAGGAGCCCTGGTCTTCAGAACTTTGTTGGAGAGGATCCTCTTGAGGCTGCTGGGAAAGAAAGATTTCAAAAGTCAAAGATCACAATCTGCATCTCCACTATTATGGAAAAACACGCGATTCACTAAATATCTTGTGATGGTTTTTAAAGGTCATTGAGGTTTTTAATTTCATATAGTGTACTAAAATGGATTTGAAAAAGAAACATAAACTATTATATGTGCTTCCTGTTGAACTCAGTGGCATGCAAACAGAAGGTTTTGAGTTACAGCAGTTTTTTTAAATGACAGAGGCAAAATGGGTGGAAGCTGTATCTCCTCTGCAATCAATGGCAAAATACCTATTGCTTGTTGTTAGGGTTAGAACCTCACTGGATAATTTTACCTGAACCAAAGCTGCACCAGATGTACACGATGTTATGGTTTCATTCATGGCAAAATGGCCTTAGCGCAATCCTGTATATTAGTTCCCTAATCTGTCCTTGGAAAGAAAAGGAAATGTACAACATATTGGTCCTGACTCTCCAGGGTTTGCACTCACGTCAGGCCTCTTCTGTTTGGTAAAACTGGATGCACGGCGGCTGATGTCTACGAGAGGCAGCATTTTGTGCTGTGTTTGAGCTGCTGAGAGCAGCAACTCCAGTCATGGAAACTGGAGGTCAGGCCCAGCTTCACTGTTTAGCCTTCACCAGACAGACCAGTGCTGTGTGACGTTGTGTGCATTTATAACGATATTTTGATGTTTTCAGCCAACAGTGGTGTCTAAGCAAAAAACCCCAGAATTTTAGAGAAATTTATACTACAGCATATTAAGGCCTGGTATTGCAACCAAATAAACCAACAAACCCTAAAAAGTTCTCTCTAGGTTGGGATGTAGAAGGTGTGACATCAAACTGCTTTAGAAAAAAATGTTTTAGGAGCTGTTTAAGTGACATATGTTTAACAGTCACATTCTGTTCTGTTTTGTTAATTTCATAACACCTAAACTCAACGTTTTCATGCAGGAGCTAGCCAGATTTCATTGGTAGGCAATATTACTAACCACACAGCTTACAAATTCACCCTAAAGTACTTATTAAGGAGTTCAATGTAGGAGACACATAATGCCCTCCTCATGTATTTATAGGTAAATATGGATAACATTGTAAGTGATTAGGTAATTATATTACTAGTTTTCAGCTGAGCTGTATTAACTGGTGCATGTGAAGCAGCTACTTTTTATTTTTAATTCAAAAGTAAGATATATTAGTTTAATCTACTTTTCACACAAACACACAGAGAAACATATGGTATACCATCATACCATCCATAAAAACTGTCAATACTAGTACCTGTGGGTGCATTTCAACCCCAATCTATGTTAAATAATCTGGAATGGCATCTCAGAAATTGAAATCAGAAATATCTCTAACTTGTGTGTATTTCTTAATTTTCAGGTTGATGCTTCTTGATGGATGTCTAGTTGAAAAGTGGAAGGACCAACTAAACAGAAGATTTAAGGTAAATGTAACCAAAGAAAAGAATGCTCATATTCTTGATAAAAAGTTAAAGGCCTTTGTTTTACTTCAGTATTGATTAACTTTGCTGACTTTCAGGTATCTGTAACTCCTCTGGGTATCATGATTTTCACTTGAACATTTTCAGACCATATAATTACATGTGAAGTAGAAAAGAAAATTTGAAAATTTTAATCTTGTGTTTTAGGGTCTCTAAAATTCTTTTTCTATTTCATTTTACCCGGTGAGATGATCTTTGAACTCCGGTTTCTTACAATAATGTCTCTAGGAATTTCTTTCATATCACTGCTACCGCAAGTGGTGGTGATATGCAAGTGAAGATGGTATGAAGATGGGTATATAGCCCACATTAGATAAGAAAGGAAATGAAAGTCTGCTGTACTGGATTAAGGGTTTTTGTTGCACTAAAGATTGCAGGCTGAAGACACACACTTCTCACCAGGTACTCCCTACTAATACCCACTCAAAGTATTGGGCATTGTCTCCCTGGATTCAGGAAACACTGGAGGGAAAAGCCTATAGTAGAGAGACATGGGTGTCAGATGGGGGGCACAGCAGATGCCCCAGCTTTTTGGGGCTTTAGGATAGCACTTGATATCACTCTCTACTTGTAATCTCCTCTTTTTAATGCAAAGAAAGGGTGGATTGAGAAAAGGTCTGCTTCTTCCTCCCACTTTTAGAGATGGAAGAAAGTTATTTCTGGAATTCAGAAAAGTTGTCAGAGCATTAAGGTCATATTTGTATGTTTAAGGACATATATGTATAAGTTGATTGGCAAGTGATAGCGAGGAGGAAAAGAGATGTAGGAATCCATAAGCAGAAGCTTTTTTAGATTACAGACCACCTTCTTTCAGGAAGTTGCATTCTATGCTTCTGTCATACCCTTTTCACTTACTCATGTGAAACCTATGTGTGGAAAAGAAAACATGCTTTAAATCTTTAAAAAATAAATACGTGGCAATTGCAGAGCATACCACGTGGGATTTAGAAGAATATTGACATATGACTTGGACTCTTGAAATCCCTTAGTTGTCAACTTAATGGCCTGTCCCTGGTGCACAGTGTGTTTTAGTCACCTCCTCACACCGTTTTGTCATTTCTAATTGTCTTAAAATGTGTTTGGACATTAGTTTCCAGATTGTCAAATAGATGCATGACTGCCAAACAAAATACCCTTCAAAGCATGTGTCATTTCCTCTCATATTAATAGTTTCGTAAACTAAATCCTCATTTAAACATATTTGAGTGGGACACAACTAAATGTCTGCTGATAGTTTTTGTTTTATAAAGATGCATAAAATGACTCTGACTACACAAAGCCAGTATGGAGCTAGGTATCATAGTGGCTTCATTTTAATGCCCATCATTCATCTCTGAAGACTCGCCTCCAAATTTTGAGTTACTGCTTAAAATGAATGTTTTGAGCTGTCTGTCAACCACAGAAGACAGTTGTTAACATAACCACAATGTGGCTGGTCTTTTCTCTAGCTGGGACAAGAGTTTGAGTTGCAACAAGATCAGCACAGCGACTAAATAGGGAAACTGGAGAGCACTTCTCTTGTACTGATCACTGGGTAAATTCCCTGCCTTTAAGAGTTTCAGAAGAAAAAAATAAGAGAGGGGTTAGACCCTTTCTAGGTTCTACTCCCTACCTTCCTTTCCTTAAAATAGTAATTTCTGTTCCTAGAGGTGAAAGACTTCAGTCTATGCTGCTCTTTTATGGATCTCTCCATGTTTTGGAGACCTAACCACTTAAATTCACTGTAAAAACTTGTTTTGTAACTACTGCACTATTGAAAATCTGACAGCTATTATCTTTGGTGGGCTTGTTGAAATGGCTTTTCAAAATTTCTCAGGGATGCTGCTGAATAAAGGTGCAGGTGCATTATTCAAATTGTGTCATTGCAACTCTTAACACTGTGCTTTCAGTGGTCATCTCCGTTTGTCTGTCCATAACATAAATTGGTTCATGCCTAGTCCTCTCCACCCCAGGGAAAAGTAGAAAGTAAATACCAGCTTCCCTTGTATCTGTGTGCTTAAATATGTACTGTGAAAGGATAGTTTGATTCTTTCCGACTTTTCTGAGGAAAAGTCAAGTAGCATGTTCAGCAAGAAAACAAAGAAGGGCCTTGCAAAGGGCTTCCTGTGTGCTAATCCTGGCTTTTTGATGGCATGGTGCCAGCTCCCCTGGATTTCTGAAAAGGCAGTCACGTGCAGCATGCACACAAGATGGGCAATTTCAATTTCCATCCACTGTTGTTGAGGAAATTCCCTCCACCTAAGGAACACATGGCAGGTTCTCCCTGCAAATAGCCATAACATGCTGACATCAATGCCCTTGCAGTATAGAGCACGAAACTGTTAAAGGCAGCACTAGCATCAGTGGTTCAGGATAGCTTTGATTAAGATGTAATTATTTATCATTATGTCCTTCCCTAACTCATCCTCTTTGTCTTCTCCATTTCTACAGAGGTGGGAACAGAGACTGCAAGAACAAAAGCGGCGAACTGCCCGCAGTAAGAACCAGAATTCAGGACGCAGTGGTCAGAGTGGAGCCCTGAAACCGCCAAGCAAGAACACCAACCCGCTGATCAGTGGCCCCAAAAAGGCCATTAAAATAAGAAATGGCCAGAAAGAAATCAACCCTAAAAAAGTATGAGTGTGACATTCCCAAAAGGAAGGACTTTCTCTGCATGACAAGGGTCACAATCTGGCTTGGTCAGCATGTTTTATTAATCTGGAACTCTTTGACTTGAAAAATCATGTCAATTTCTACGTAGACCTTTTTGCTGCACTTTACTGTTACAAGGTTTGCTTATCCTTTCAAGTCACTGCAAGCCATAGAGCATAGGTTTGCACTAATATGAGGTAGGCGTATTCCAGCTGACTGAACTTTTCTTTGGGCTCTCATTTCCCATCTAGATAGAGCTAGCCTTGGCTGCCAGAGGTTTTGACTCCTTGCACCAGTTGCCTGCTCTGCTTCCCCGCCAGATGTTGGAGAGCTGCATGGAGTATCTCCATCTCCTCAGCTGGTGTAGCAGTCGGTGAGTTAGTCTGTGGATTAGCTGAGAGCTCAGCAGAAATGGCGGCTGAGGAGCAGCAGAAGGATGATAACCTCTGGCAGTTATCTCAGGCAACAACTACTGCAGCTGCTGGAGCTGAACCTATCTGGTATTTGGAATCACAGCCCTTGTTCAGAGTGTTCAAAAGCATAGTTTACCATTAAGCATCTGGGTATGCATTATGTGATTATTTTTGTGTGTGTGCCAAAAATATGCTTACAGTGATAGTATTTGATCTTGTGGGTTTGTGTAGTAAAAACGCACTCAAAGCAGACATTTAATTTTTTATTGTACTTCAGGCTGGCTTCTGTTGTTCTAATTTCAAATATATTTAAGCATCTAATTGAAAAATCAGTATTTTTTGAAAGGACAGATTAAATGAACAGATCTGTAGAATTCTTAAAAGCAACACATTTGCTGTAATATAGCTTTGTTATGAAAACTGGAATAGAAGCTTTATTCTAAAGATAACTGACAGCTACTGTACAGTATAAAGGAGAAGATAGGGCTTCAAGTGGCTCAATAATCATTTGAATAACTTTTTATCATTTGACACCATATTTCTAACCTTTCTCTGAGACCAAATAAATAAATAAATAAATAAATCAGCGTTGTCCCTATTAATGAGCTTCTCAAAGCAACTGGCTATCTGCAGTTTTGCTTATTAGAAAGTAATATTTACCCTGAAAGGGGTGACAGGAAAAGCAGATGCTTTTATTTATGTTGTAAGCTTACTGACTTAACATTTTCTGTGTGAGGTATTAGAACCGCAAAGGTGATACAAATCCAATCGACTTAACTCCAAGACGGCCTTCATACTATTCCTTCCAATGTGTACTTGGATGAGGGAGCATAACACATGTATGTAACACATGAAAAGATTACCAACATCAAGATCAGAAGAGCTCATGATAGATGCCTGAAAGACCTTCAATATTTCCTACAGGAAGACTAAGGGCTAGACTGATCAATTCTGGTAAAACGAGGATTTTTATAATAGAGAGGGTCTACGTCAGAAAAAAAAGGTTCTGTGTAGATTAACATAAGGAGTCATAATTGGTCGTGGCAATACATTCTTTGCCATGACAAGAATTCCAATGAAATTTGCATGTGTGAAATTGAAGGCAGAATATGCTGGAGTGATTTTGGTAGCAGCACTTATGTACTTGGTAATATGCCACTGCAAATTGGAGATATAGGTGCCAAGTTAAAATGTTTAAAACAGACAGAGGTGTTACAAAAAATGGAATATAGGATAGTTCAGGGGGAAAAAAACAACCTAAATGGTTCATTGTTGAGCTTTGAGCAGTTGGTTAAAATATGCAAAGGTCTGGGTTTGAGTGTAGTGCTACTGATAATTCTGGGCAGGTGCAGTACTTAATTGACATGGAACACCTGCAGAATTAGACCTGAAGTTCATTCCAGGTGCCAGGACTGCTGAGCATATATAGCATCTATTGACTTTAGTGGGAATTATGTGTATTTAACATGTCTGAAAAAACAGACTACAATCTTAGAGGTGCTTAAATATAGCCTAGAGATGGAACCTCAGTCATGTTCAGTGAAATGGAAAAACTGAAATGGAAATCAAAGGAGATAGAATTTTACTTGCACGTGACTAATTTAGGTGAGTTTGAAAATGCTGACTTAAGTAAGCATGATCTAAAAGATTAGTATGATTGGAAAACTTCTAAAATAGTTTTTTATGTACTGTGTAGCAGGATTTCTTACGCTTTGATTACCTATTAATCCCAATTTAAAGTACCCCAATAAACATATATATATATATATGGCTAGCGGTTAAAGAATGAACAACAGTCATATCAATGTGATATTGAAGTAACAAATACTGAAGTCATAATACATCACTTAAACAGGTTTTATTGTGAACATAGTCGAGTGTGGTGTTTGTTGAATGAAACTTTTGGAATAGCTACCTAAACTCCACAGCAACATTACATATTATTTTACAACTGTTAAAATCAACCCCTTTTTTTTTTTTGTCAGAGGAAAAAATGTACAAATTATTTTCTCTAGAGAATTGTCACCATTCCTTCTTCAAGCCGCTGTCATTAGATTAACCATTCCAGCATGCTGGAATAAACATTGATGCCCCGAGCCAGGTGTTTCCAAACTCCTTGACATTTTTATGCATGTTTTATGCGAACTTTCAATCTGATATGGTAAAAATATGGAAGAAAGAAAAGGCAATACAACAAAAAGCAGGGGATATCATAATACAAAGAACAGACATGCAAGGGATCAACTAATAAGGTAGTGTTTTTCCAAATGCATTTTCCCCTATATTTTAAGAAGCCATGGGCCAACCCAATTCAGCACTAATACAAGTCATTCCATTTTGAAAATACCCTATGACATCAGATCTCCCTGTGACATCAAATGCCAGCTGAATCCAGAGCCAGAACATCCACACTCTCCAGCCAGCTTTCCTTCCCTTCCCTTGCAAAGGCGTGAAATAAGTGTTGGAGCAGTGAGGGCTGTTTGAGCAGGCAAATTCCTCCCCACAGGGTCTACTCACCACTTCTGCTCCCTGGCACATGGCAAAAGGTCAGACTCACCTCTTCTTGTGCACACTGGTGGTTGGGTGAAGCCATTGCTGTGCTAGTGCACTCCAGCACTGAAGTCATGAAACCTCCATTTAGCAGAGGGGACAAATAGTTTGCTGATGGATGAACGTAATTACTGCAACTACTTAAAGATGAAAAATTAACAGGCCAAATCATTGAAGTGTCAAATGTTTTTTTCTCAGTGTTGCAGCTGCCTTCTTACTGAGGGGCTTGGCATTTTTTTCATATAAAATAAAAATTGCCTGGAACACCAAACATATGCCTCTAGTGAGTTCCTCACTACCTCCCACACACATGTGCCTGGTTTAGTTAGAAGTGTCATTGAGTATTTTCACTGAATGTTCTAACCTCAGTTCCAAAAGAATGAAACCTGAAAAAATATTTACTCTAATTGTGAATGATTGGCACCATTTTAGAAGTTTCACTGTAAATGCAAATCAGAACTCTTTTATGAAACACATTTTAAAAAATCCATAACTCCCTCTCCAACAAGGCCTGAATGACCCTGTCACCTCAATTCAGTGTTGCAACTTTTGTCCAGTCAGTGCATAAAACTGAGAAATACTTCCTAAGAAAATAAAATGAAGATTTTCCTGTCCAAAATACTCAAACAGCTCTTAAATTCTTTTATCCAGAATTGTAACCTAGATTCCAAATGAATGAAACCTGAAAAAATATTTACTTCAATTATGCACAACCGACACATACTTTTTGGTTGTGCTTAGCAGATGAATGTAAATGCATATCTGAAAACATTTCCTCAACCAGATTTTTCTGGTAAACCACATCAGCTTTAACTAATTTTGTAAATAAATATAATCCATCAATATGGGTCAACAAACATTCAAAATTATGTTTCCATTTATAAATATCTCCCATGCCCCCCATAACTTACAAGTAACTAATTTCCATAGAAGTACATTGCTTCTGATTAGACCTAGCCAAGGCTTTCTGGAAAAATTGCACTCAATTTCAACTGCTGACACTATATTTCATGTAACATCTCTGAAATTAAACAACAGCCTTATTGGAATGTAAAACAGGGTTTTTGGATATGCAGTAAATTCGAGGGCTTCCAGGTAATCTATTAATATTAAATTGGTTCCCTTGCTGCCAAGAGGTTTGTGGATAAACCACTGTGGAAGTGAGAATAAAGCAAGGGAGGGCGCACTCCTTTTCTCTAGATTGTGACACTAAGGAACAATCCCCAAAAGTACCTTAAATATGTTAGGCAGTCTATATCCAGATAAAAGGTTAATGGGTGCATCAGAGTGACCAAGAGATGTCCCACACAGAACAACACCCTAAGTGTTTTGATTCCTTGTGGTTACAGTGATGAAAACTTTAGAGTTTGTAGACACTCAGAGAACATCAGTATGCATTCTCTGAGCAAGTGTCATGGTTTGAGCCTGGCTAAATGCCAGGTACCCCCAAATTAACACACCCACACCCAGGGCTCATGAGTCGAGATAAGGAAACCCGGGAGAAGACGCACTCAAATGGACAAACAGGACTAACTTAGGTTGCAAAGTGATCTAATTTATTGCTAACAGAGTCAGAGGAGTAAATGAGAAGTAAAATAAACCCTTCAAGGCCACTGTTTCTCTGCTCACCCCCCTCCCTCCTTCTTCTGCAGCTGCACAAGGGAACAAGGCATGGAGGGGGGTGTAGGTCAGTTCATCACCCAGATCTTCTTCCCCTACCCAGGGGAGAGAGGCTCTTTTCCTCTGCGTAGCCGTGGGTCTCACTTGCGGCAGCCCACCCGACACTGCTACAGTGACGCTGGTCCCCACACAGGCAAGCAGTCTCCCCAAAACTGCTACGGCGTGGGGTCCATCTTCCACGGGGTATAGGCCTCTGAGCCAGGCCGTTTCCATCTCAGGATCAAGGCTTCTTCTCTTTACCAGACTTATGCTGGACCTCCCTCTCTCTCTCTCTTTCTCTTTCTCTTTCTCTCAGGCATCCACCCACTCCAGTGTGGAGCAGTCACTTCAGTCTCAGGGTGCAAGTCAAGGCCTGTTTCTCCACTAGGACTCCCTCTGGACCATGGCCTGCTCCAGGTATCCACTGCCTTCAGCATGGGCATAGGCGAATGGATCTCAGCATTTCCCGTGGGCCCCCATGGGCTGCAGGGGCACCCCCTGCTTCACCATGGCCTCACCACGGCCTGCAGAGGCTGCCGAGCTCCAGCGCCTGGAGCTTCCCCTCCCCCTCCTTCTCCACTGACCTTGGTCTCTCCATGTTGTTTTCCCTCACATACTCTCACCTACTCCTCCTCCTCTGGCTAAGGAAAAGTGCGTGCGCCCATTGTTTTGATTTCTTCTTAAATATGTTTTTCACAGAGACGAAACCAACATCTCTAATTAGCCCAGCCTTGGCCAGCAGCATGTCCATCACCTCAGAGCTGGACATGGTGAAGGCTTCGAGAAGCTTCACAGAGGAGCCATCTTTGTGGGCCCCCCCCACTAGAAAAACCTGGGCCAAGCTAAACCACGACAGCAAGGTAATCAGCGTATTGATCATTTTCTTACAAAGAACTGTGGATAAAGTGAAGAGATACTTGCAAAGTCTGACTTGCCAGTGTAGCTCATTCAGCAGTCAGAGCAAAGGAAAAACAGTGCAGTGGTACACAGCCACAAACTGATTGACTCCATCTTCTTGGCAGGGAAAAAAAGTTTTTTCTCTGCTTGTCTTATTTTTTTATGCAGTAATTCAGTACAAAAACTCACTACAATCAGACATACTTATTCTTCTAAAACAGTATTTTGAGATTTATAACTCTCTTGTTTATCATTCTAAACTGAAACAGATCTTTAATATAGTCTTTAGTGTCAGATTATGATTTCATTAAAGTTCCTAAACAAGGAAATATGTGGTCTGTGGTACAAATAAACATGCCCTGTGGTTCCATTTCTCTCCTGCTGGAACAAAAATCAGAAGAATAATTATGTTATCTTTTGTTAGTGTTGGAAGAATTTTAATCAAATTTTTGCACCACCTAATTCTATGATGAACTACAAGATGTTTTCTAAATAAACAGTTGTGAAGGCCACATTCTCATTTGAACTGGCATTTAGATAGGAGATAAATGGACAGAGTCAGACTTTCTGTAAGTTTTGTACACAGCAGAGTTGTGTAAATTTAATTGCAGGAAGATTTTAATCTGTGAGACTCCATGGAGTTTATGTTGGAACAGAGCCCTCCTGACTCTATAAATCAAATTATTGCTGATCCCACCACAAATGTTAAAATTCTTTAAAATTACATCCATATCTATGTCACAGTAATATAATTTTCAAAGAAGAGTAGATGGCAGTATAAATAATGTGTGCAATACCCATGGGATGCGTTAAACTTTTAAAGAGACAAAGCAATCTCTTAAAATATTGACAGTATTTTGTTTGCCATTGTTTTGAATGCATATAATTCTACAGAAGTCTGTTTCTCAAAGATATAAAACCTTTGCAAACCTGAATCGCTTCATCATCTGACTGAAACAATTATTTTAAGATGGTTTAAGACGTATCTGGTAATTTCTCCTTTCCAAAGCTGCTAAAAGAGTTTAAGATCAGGAACATATTTAGGAGAAGAAAGTGAGCATTGATAAATTAAATGCTCCCCCATTTCAGTTTGGGTTTGAATACTTAGGCAACATGAAGAAAAAACTGTCATGAATCTATGCGTAATATTTCAATTAAATCTACCGTATCGTTTTAACCAAGCACGAGGCAAGGATTGTAATTTACTCACATGAATATGTGAAACCAAATAAATAAAATCCTTCAACATCCAATGGTTAAACCAAATTGAAAAAAATGTTATATTGATTAAGAATGATGTGAGGCAGTATGAAGGATAATGGTTTAGCAAGAGCAGTAACTCAGTATGCAGAGTTTTACCACACTTAAATAGGCAGAGGCGGAGCTATAGTACCTCCACAGCAAACTGAAATTTCTCAGACCAGAGTAATAAATTTTTCACTGTATTCATAACCTGTGGATGATACTTATCAAGCTATTTGATTGTGAACTTCCACCAGACACATTATGGACTCTTTATAAGACATAAATGCATTTTGCTGTTTTCAACATTTCTGCTCCTGTCAAAAAATAAACCCACCTAAACTTTCCACATTGTATTTGTCCCACCGTCTGAGAAGCTGTTAACTCCAGCAAAGACCTGAGGAAATGAGCTGAATTGATATATATGAAATTGCTCTACTCAAGCAATCTACTGTTTTCTGAGGCTGCTTCTTGGTTTAAAGTATAGTGTGCCAGGACCCAAAAGACCCAGAGTGCTGAAATAATGCCAGGAAGAACAGTTTTAATGGGTTTTTGAAGCTAAAAAGAAGCCAAAGAACATACAGCAATCCTGAAATATGTTTCTCAGAACTCACCTCACTGAGGCGACATATAAATTTTGCACTAATTACCACCTTCTACAGACTAGCGAACCTCAAGCTGAGTTTGTGGCACTAAAGCAGCTTAAGGTGAAAATGGGCCTCCAGGAGAATGCTCAGTCCAATTTCTGCTGGAGGAATGTCTATAATAACAAATGCCCCATCACAACAGAAATATTTGTCAGGAAGCTCTTTATAACACCTAGTTGTATTAAATACAATAAGAACAATAAAGAAAGTACGAGAAGGACTTTATTTCTGGACTTCACACTTATAATCGACAATGTAAGTAAATTGCTTTAAGTGAATGCCAGTCTTTAGAATCTCAACCTTCACCAGACTCAGACAGCAAAAGTGAGACTATATCAGCTACAGAATAATATTTGGGTTCTTCATGAAGGCCAACCAAGTTAGACTGGACAGGATACGAACTTGCTAGTTTGGCAAGGAAATATATGTCAAGAATAGCTGTTATGTAAGAGTCGGCTTTATATTTTAGTTGCTTTGATGTATTTGAATTAAGTAAATGGACTGGAAAGGACATTTTAGTTTGTTATCCTACCTGTGACAGTAATAATTAGAATATATTTAGGAAAAGGATAAATAAACCATGCAATTTTTTTTCAGGGCCCTGAGGGAACCAATAGGCCTTAATAGCCCAGAGCAGTGTCACCAGGGATGCACGCATATAAAGTTGGTCAGTGGGCCCAGGAGCCCCATTTGGCTTACATTTGGAACTGCAGGACTCAATCCACATCACAGAGGATGTGTCATTAATATTGTTTTAATCACATTCCTTGACCCTTGTCCTTCCTTGTTCATTTTAAGGTAGCTAGACACAAAACACTTGAGAATCCTGGAATGGTTGTAAAGGTGTAAATCCATTAAAATTATAAAGGGAAAAAATCTACTAAGCATACATGAAGAAATCATTACTAATGTCAGACTATTGGCAGGCATTACTTGTTACATCGAGATGTTTTGTAATATGGAAGAGCTGATAACAAAAACTGCCCAACTAAAATTGGATGGACTATGAAGGAAAATAAGTGTGTTTATATATTCTTAAGTATAGTGGTTGGGTAGACAAATGCATCTAATTACATGAATATCAAATTTCTGAGATTGTATCCTAATTGTTTAGTCTGCATCAAGCTCTCCAAATGCGAACTTGATGCTTTTCAGTGCATGTTCTATATTAGATGATCCATGAACAGCATTAGACAAAATATCATGTGCAAACTGAGCCCGAATTGAATCAGGACAGATTTTCTTTGCCTCTTCTGGATCGGTTGGACCCATTAGTTGCCTCCACTCTTCTACAGCATTTTCCTTTGATAAGACCATTACCACTGATGGACCCCTGTGAATTCAACATAAGGAAGCTCTTAGACTATTCTGAGATTTTTGAGACGCATACTTAGGTTTGGTGTCAGAGGTACCATGAAGGGTTATAATAAGCATTGAACTATCTTAATTTTATTAAGCTGCTTAAATACTAAAATTTGTTTCTGAGTGTTTTGTTTAAGGCAATATAGCCCTATTTGAAAGCCTAAGAGATTATGATGATCAGATATTTGGATTTGGTCTTCTTGTCCTAAAAATATTATCACCCAATAATTTCTGAAGCAAGACAATGCATACTGTTTTTATCAGCTATACTAACAATATTATGAGAAAGATATTTGTCCTGCATGAAATGTAAAAGGATTGCATTGGAAAGCAGTTCCTTTTTAGAGAAAATAAAATCCAAAATAATACTACCCATTAGTTTGAAAAGAATTGTAAATCTCCCTTTTAAAGGAAGAGCACTCTGTGCTAGAAGCCACTCAACTTGCCAGAAAGAGTGACAGGTTGTAAAATCCTTGCACCACTTATGGTGTAATATGTTTTGTTGCCACTATAGATTCAAAGTGTGATGTCTACTTACATACATCAGTACTGTAAACCAAGACACTTACGCAGTCATACAATTCACTAAGTCCTCAAAAAAGGGTTTTCCTTCATGATCCTTGTAAAACTGTGCTGCCATTTCCCGAGTTAAAGCTTGTTCTTTTACCTTCGAGATGCTAAATCCAGCCTCTTTAACTTTTTTTAAAATTTCATCTAGGAGAATAACAGACAAGTTGGTTTTTGATTGAAATTATTTAGATGCAAAAAACCCCAAAGACCCAAACTTTAAAAATTTCAGAAAATATAGATGCCTGTTTCTAAAAAAAAAAAAAAAAAAAAAAAAAAAATCACCAACAGCTATTAGAATTCTTCTTACAATAACAACCCAAATATGGACAACATAAGAAACACTTCAACAGTCCTCTATAATAGGCAGAAACCTTTGTCACTGCATTGTCCGTTTCAATGCAGGTATCAAACCCAGACTGCAATAAACTATACCGATAGCATTCGCTGTTGTTTCTCACACTGAACAGAATGTGGGCTGTAGTTGTAATGCTGTATCAAACATCAGCTGGCCTGCCAAAATCAATCCGGTTTATTACAAGAGGGGAAGAAAGACTCACAAAAGCGAATGATAAATTGGCTTAGAAAGCCTTAGAAAGACTACTGAAATTTGTTAGGACAGAATAGAATGATGATAACTAGGGCTCTAGATAGAGGATTTTTCAAAAGTGGCAGCAAACACCTCAAGGCAAGATTCTGAATTGTACATTGTGTTCTTTTAACTTTGACGTTTCCCTCCTTATTCCCTTAGACTAACAGTAAATTAAACCAAGGATGGGAACGCATCTAACAGAGCAATGACCCCTTTTGAGTCAATAGAGATACCTGTCTGAAATAAGTAACAAAAGTTTGGCAAGTCTCTCTTTCCTTTGACTCATAAGGGCAGGTAGTCTGCAGAAGTGCCTGGCTTTTAAAAAGTTTGACTTAGCTAAGAAATCTCTTTTCTTCACCACTATTCCAGTGTAGACCTATAGGCAGCTTAAGCAAAGGAAGTGTCATATTTGAGATCTCAATCTGAATTATGCAAGCCCTGTAAAACCATTTCTCTGCACAGAAAACATATTTCAGAGAATCAAAAGAATGCATTTGATGTGATGTGCTGCAGTGTGCATTGGTAATCTTTTGTAGAAATGTTTACATCAGTAGATATAGCCCGTACTTTCTAAATGCCTTACCTTTATGGTGCTTAGCAGCATCAGGCTTGATTAATGCAAAAGTTTGTTCCTCAGGGAAGAAGAACTCTAGTTCCTTCTGAGCATCGTCGGGTGTAGAACTGCCGTGCAGCTGATTGATAGGTACGTTGTCAATTGCATAGTGTGCACGCAAACTAAGAGTCATTGAAAGAGTGAAGTTACTTAAAGAAATAGCCATTTTGAGCTGTGAGCTTTAATTAGCCTTAATCCAGGGAATATAAATTAGTGTTGATCTGGAAATCTGAAATATGAACACCCTCCCTCCCAACACTCGTGTTGTTATATTGCCAAGGAATGCCACTTCTTTCTTAACGAGAGGACACATCTATCAGCAGCAGGTAAGATGATACTACGGCAGTTTCCTGGAGCAATGTGATAAGCAGGTAGAACTAAGGTGTCCATTTATAAAATGTGTAGGAGAAACTTACTCACAAATAAAATATTCTACTGATGCAGTTTTGAACTGAAAGTTTTCAGTAAGCTGCGAGAAAAATCTTAGTGGTATTTCAAGAAAAATAGCGGCGACACTTCAAGAAAAAAATCCCACTATTAAGAACAGGTATTACCAACATTTCTTCTCTGACTCAAGAGTTGCCCTTTCACTTCATTACGCTTTTTAAAACTCAGCCTATAATTATGTTTAGCAGCCATTATAACTCAAAAAAATGCTACAGTTTCTATGCGTAATAAACTACTACTTCCAAGAAAACCTTAAAAAACTGCAGAAATGCATATCTGTTTCCAGATGATGGCACTGTAGTTACACTAATTGGAATGTGATATTCCTCGAGATGAGGAAAGCGAAAGTATATTGGAAGCTATGGATGATGGTTTATTTCTGTGAGTGTTACCTCTCTGGATTTTCCTTACGAGCCTCTTCAAGAGTCTTCGGGCCTAGCAAATCTCTCCAGTGTGATATAGCATTTTCTCGTGTTAGAGCCAATACAAGAGTTGGACCACTGTACAATGGGAAAAGTAGTATTAAAAAAAACTTAAACTCTTGGTACTTTTTAAAAGTAATTTGATTATATATATTCCAGACTAGGAAAATGAACCCCAGTATTGGTGGACCTTAAAACGGATCCAATTGTTTTAACATGTACAGTCTGATAAAACTGTACGGGGCTTAAATATGCATTTAAATTGCAAAGTTACTGAGTTTTGTCGCAGTGGCAAGGCAGAGAAATATTGATCATGCCCCAGATATATCCCAGCTTCATATGAAGGGAATATCCAAACATGATTTATTTCTCTTCCCCAAGGTATCCAGCACACAGCCTGATTGAAGATTTCAGAGCTCTCCTTCAGATGACTTAAATGCAGCCTTTTGGAGCAGACCTAAATAGTTTTCACTCAAATCAGTGGACTTGGCCACGGAGACACCATACATAAAGAGATACGGAGTAGCCAGTAACTTATAAATGCTTGATTTTTTTATTTGTTGTACTTGGGAATAATTCCATTATCTGGAGTTATCTGTTCCTGTTTTGTCTTCTACTAAACTTTTAGATACCTGTGTATCTTGTAGCCATGTATTATCCAGGAAGCGTTCAACACCAGGTTGGGTGGGACTCTGAGCAACCTGGTCAGGTGGAAGGTGGCAACCCCCATGGCAGGGGCTTGGAGCTAGATGGCCTTAATGATCCCTTCCAACCCAAACCATTCTGTGAGTCTATGATTCTATAATTAATTGTGAAAATTTCAGTCTTATCTGATTGTATATAGATTCTATAGATTCGCATTCTCCTTTTTCATTCAACGCACCTGGTCATTTGCTCTAGAAGGACTGGGAAGTAGTCTTGATCTACGTGCTCTTTGTAGAATGTACGTACTTGTTCTTCAGATAGAATTATTTCTTTCTGCATTGCTATTTGGAAGCCATCATCCTTTATCCTTTGCATGATAGAATCTGTTAAATATATTGAAATAATGCAAAATTGCCATCCATTATTCATTTGCACACTTGTAGAGAAATGACATGGACTTTTCAATGATAATGTTACATTTTTACAGGAGAATTTATTTCATAACTAAAGAACAGAAAACCAATTTAACACAACTGCTAGGAGGCGTCACTAGTTGCCTGGACACTCAGAAAGCTGATCCTCATCTTCTTAAAGCTTTCTCTTGATTCAGAAACCTCAGCAGGAATTTCTAACTGAGAAATATAATACATGCTACTATCAGCAAAAGGAGGTCTAAGGAATTGGACTAGGTAAAATGTTTATTTAACTAAGTCTTACAAGACCACATGGATAAGTAAGCAGTATTTGGCACAAGTCAAAATTACCTACAAAATTAATGTGTAATTATCTACATGTGAACGGCAGAACTGCTGCTCTAAGCAACATGCTAGACAACCATAAAAAAAATAAATTCACAAGGAAAGATCAAAACTGTAATCTTCCTGCTCTTTGCGTATAGTTTATTTCAAGTACAGAGATTCTCAAATTAGAAATAAAAATGCTACCTGAAATCTAGGAAGAAATGCAAAGATATGACTGAGAAGAAAAATAAACTTGTTTGGATAAAGGTTCTTGTAATGGGGTAGATTTTAAAATTTAATCTGTAAAAACGCTGTCTGTTTAGATTTGCCCTTGAACAGCACTGCCTTATGCAGCATAGAACATCTTGGGTTGGATCTTTTTCCTCTTGCCGTTGGTCTACCTTGGACCTTCTGTTCAAGAATATCAGCTGCTTTATTATGGTGGGAAATCTAGTCCTCTATACTACATTTGAAAATACTACCTTCTCTGAGAGGTCTTCTAGAAACATTCAATCTACAGACTTTCTTGAAAAATTAACCAAAGGAATGAAATATCTTTGATATTTACATTCCCAATATATGAAAATCATTAACCACATAACTTCATTGTAGACAAGGATTACTGTTGGCCTAATGCTGGGGAGACAATATAACCTAAAAACATTTCATTAATTGAGTTAGAATTTATAATTCAAAATTCAAAATATGAGAGTATTTATACACCCTTGATAGAAAATACAGTTATTAACACTTACTTCGCCTTTCCTTTAAGAGACTAGGTCTAATTATGGCCAAAGTCTTTTCAACTTGTTCTGCCATATTTGCATTAAAATTTGGGAAAAAGAAGGCAAGTTGTCTGCTGGCATCTTCAACACTGTCTTGCACATCACATATATTTACCAGACTCTCAGCTTCCCTGAGTCCTGGCAACCTGATGAAATATGAAGTAATACAGTATTTAAGTTGCCGCTTAGTGTTAACAAGCTGACTTTTTGAAGATGTACTTTCTTAAAATTTAGTGAAACATGAGAATACAATGCAAAACTAAGTTCTTATTGAATTCAGATTCATGAGTAAAATAACGTTTCTGAGAAGAGAATTATTAATCGTCTCAAAAAATGCCTGATCATGTTCTCTGAAGGAGAAATCTCATTCAGCTTTAACAATTCCTCTCTAGCTTATTCAAAATAGTTTCTCTGTTTCATGACACAGAATTACTATTGACAAGTGTACAGCATCTAATGAGTGATCAATAGATAGCTTGTGCTTAATTCATGTACATAAAATGATCATAAAAATGATAGCACTACAGAATTGTTTCTAACAGAGACACTTTTCATTGTTTCTTGCCTGTTTATTTAGCTATGTAAATAAAGTCCCTCTTGGCCACTTGTAGAAAATGCAGTATTCCCCAGCTGTACTAAATTAATGAAGAAAGGAATGCAGCAGGCATCGACAAAAATGTCAATTATTATGACAAATTATTTTTTGGACAAAGTATTTAAGCTCATGTTGCTTTAAGTAAATGTCTTGTCTAAATATAAAACGTGATTCTATATTTGAATTTTTGTGAACACAGCCTCTATTGTCTGAGGCTGTGTATACAACTATCATACTTAAAATTCTCTGCAAACCCTTGGCATAACAGAAAAACACACATATCAGGATACCATGGCTGGGAACAGCTAATCCTTACAATGTTTTATGCATCTTGAAGCATAAAACGTGTGGGGACACATCCGAATATCCTACTCCTTCTCTGCTGGCTTTTATCGTGTTCCTAGGGACAAGAGCACGCCTCAGGTGTGCCCTGGTCTTCCCTGGGTCACATCTACAGCTTCCCAACAAACGTGAGTGTAAACGTGGGAAAGAGTGCAACATTCAATCAGCGGTGCAGGCAGTCCCTTGGTATGGGTGAACTAGAACTGCAAGGACTACATCAGCTTTGAAGTGTAGCATTGTTCCTGTTGTTCTGAGAGTCCATTGAAGGTGAGTTTAAAGAGTTCAATGACCTTTGCTTGTCATTTCTAACTAGGAAGTACGGAATTTCTGAATTTCCACGAGGACTGAGATTGCATCTCTAGTGGTGGTCCTGTGAAGGACTGAGTGGCAAACCCTGCCTGCTCCCTGGACCCTGCGCACATGGGCATGTCTGCATCTGGAGGAACATGCCTTGGTTTATGGTGTGCTCTGAACACTGTGACTGTATCACAGACACACATTTTCACTGATACTTACTTGCCTGACTGCTCAGCCTCACCAAACACGCTTCTCTTTCGTAGTTCTTTCCACTGAGGAATAGCACCAGCTGCTTCTCTTCTAGCGATTATCAAAACGTGGCACGGTCCACTCATCATGAATTCAACAAATTCTTCAAAGTCAGGCTAAAAAACATAATTTCCCCCCCCTATGAATTGCAGGAACTCTGAGTTTGTCATCAGAAATGAGACAATTATGCTTTTAAAGTAACTCCTATATTCCTATTCTAAACTGTTATTCACATACATTCCTCAGAACCCTGTTAGATTTTTTGGAAAGCTTTTTGATCAATCATTTAAAACAACATTATCAAATGTCTAAAAAAGAGTTAATTGAGATAAAGAAAGTCATATAACTACTTTAAACAAGTACTAAATGTTCTTCCAGGTTAAAATGCAAATGACTACAGTGAAGAAAATGATCTAGAAACTCAGTGTGATCACTTACTATGCTTGCAGTACAGCATGTAGTGTGACATACAAAACTGCAGTACTGTTCCATGAATAATTCTTGAAACTAAAAATCATGTAGCTGTCTATAAATATAGAACACTGAGCTATTAGCAAAACATTTGTAGGCTTTCCCTTCATTTGCTTTGATATGTGCTTTTCACTTCTTCAGTTTCAATCTTCAATCCTATAAAAGCACATTTCCATCAGAAAAATAACTTTTGAAGCTCGTGGTGTGAATTTTTAATGTTTTTTTTCTTGTATGTCACCTTTTTCTTGTGGATATCTATTTCCCTTTTAAATATTTGACCAAATCCTTACCAGTCACATCATGTGATTGCACATGATACCTTTTTCCTTTAATAATAGGAGGATGAAATATTCACATGTATGTTTTCAAATCATTGCTTTTCGCTTTCAATTATCTTCATATCTATGCATATGCTTAACCCATTTCACAAGATGAACAAACTCAGAAGAAACAGAATGAAGTACTAAAACATTCTGTTTGATGCATAAAGGGAGTATTTATACCGTGGTGGCTTCAAAAGTACACTTGCTTATGTTAGAAGAACTATGTGTAGCTGTTAGTTTTGGCTGTCCTGGAACACCCAACTTTATCGTTAAAAAGAAGCAATTTTTGCTTCCAATTTAATTTGAACGTCTATTGCCTTGAGTCTCCATTCCCTCGTAAAAGGCAGACTCCAGGAATTCAGCAAGATTGTGGAGTATTAAATTAGGAATAATTTTGTGCACTGAGCACGAAGGAATCTATATGCTTTAACAAAATTATTTTTCATCTTAAAGTTAAACTTAAAAGAATGACAAATAATGGGCCTCTCAATGTGCATAGGGCTCTCTGGAACCATTTGGTTCATAGTAGTTTTATTATTCTCCTGTCCTAATGTTGGCAGGGATCTGCTATGGTGTAGTAGTGTTGTTTTTCACTCTCCATGATATTTGAAAAGTCATAGCAGTCAGGTGAAGTCCCAGGTGACTGAAAAAAAGGAAAATATTGTGTATTTATTTTAAAAGGGTAGAAAGGCGGACCCCAGGAGCTACTGACTTTTCAGCCTCACTTCTGTGACTGGGAAGATCCTGGAACAGATCCTCCTAGAAGCTGTGCTAGGGCACATAGAGGACACAGAGGTTTCAGAATAGCCAGAATGGCTTCACCAAGGGCAAGTCCTGCCTGACCACCCCAGTGGCCTTCTATGATGGAGTGACCTCATCATGGATAGGCGAAGAGCTACAGATGTCATTTATCTGGACTTCTGTAAAGCCCTTGACAAGGTACCCCACAACACCCTTCTCTCTGAAGTGGAGAGAGATGCCTTTGATTGCTGTTCAATAGATAAGGAATTGGTTGGACAGTTGCATCCAGAGAGTAGTGCTCAATGGCTCAGAGTCCCAAAGGCCATCAGTGACAAGTGGTGTCCCCAAGGTCCCTATTGGGACCAGTGTTGTTTATTATTTTCATTAATGACATAGGTAAAGAGATTGAGTGCACTCTCAGCAAGTTTGCAGGTGACATCAGGATGACACACCCAAAGGACAGGATAACATCCAGAGGAACCTCAACAGGCTGGAGAAGTGGGCCCATGGGAATTTAATGAGGTTTAGCAAGACCAAATGTAAGGTGCTGCACCTGGGTCAGGGCAAGTCCTGGTATCAACACAGGCTGGGGGATGAACAGATGGAGAGCAGCCCGGGGGAGAAGGCCCTGGGGGTGCTGGTGGATGAGAGGCTGGACATGACCCAGCCATGTGCACTCACAGCCCAGAAAGCCAAATGTGTCCTGGGCTGCATCCAGAGCAGCGTGGCCAGCCTGGCCAGGGAGGGGATTTTGCCCCTCTGCTCTGCTCTGGTGAGACCCCACCTGCAGTGCTGTGTCCAGCTCTGGGGTCCTCAGCACAGGAATGACATGGACCTGTTGGAGCAAGTCCAGAGGAAGGTACCAAGACAGAGGGATGGAGCACAACTCCCTACAAGGACAGACTGAGAGGATTGGGATTATTCAGCCTGGAGAAGAGAAGGCTTTGGGGTCACCTAATTGAAGCCTTCCAGTACCAGAGGGGAACCTCCAAGAAAGATGGAGAGGGATTTTTACATGAACATGTAGTGACAGGACAAGGGTGAGTGGGTTCACACTGAAAGAGGGTAGGTTTAGATCAGATATTAGGAAGAAATTCTTTACTGTGGTGAGTGAGGGTGGTGAGGCACTGGCACAGCTTGCCCAGAGAATCTGTGGATGTTCCATGCCTGGAAGTTCAAGGAATGGGGCTCTGAGCAACCTGGTCTACTGGAAAGTGCCCTTGCACTTGGAACCACATGATCTTTAAGGTCCCTTCCAACCCAAGCCATTCTGTGATTCTATAATTCTATGATATATCAAACATTGTGTGCTTTGTTTTTGTTCTTCTCTTGTCTACCTCTGCACTTAACTAGTCTCAACTTTGGCTACATCTTCCAAGATGAGTTACTTTTACCTTTCAAAACTATCTCTGTCTAAATGAGAATCCCAGCTTTGACAAAATCAAGCTCTTCATGTTTGCTTACAAGATCTCCCTGTTACTTCGTTTCTAAACCATGGTGCAGCCATCTAGTGTTACCATCAGTTTTCTTTTTTCTCTCTGTCTTAAGTAGGAATCATCTCATCTCACTCTCATTCATTTGGAATGCCACAGGAACACCTTCCCACCTTCTCCTTTACATTAGGCCAACCCTTTCACTGATCCCTTTCATTGGTCCCACTAATAAGATCAAACAATTTGTCTGCATATAATTCCAGCCTCTGTCTATCTTACACATATAACAGAAGTATAAATATTTGCTAAGCAACTTCATTTTTTGACTCAGATCCTTCTGTAGAGTTAATTTTAGCTATCACACTGCTGGAGAATATGAACATATCCAGGTGCTAGTTTGCTGGACTGCTGCCATTTAATGGTGGACAGCCTAATTTCATTCTTTTCTTGAATTTTATATATGTCTTTAGCTATTTTTGTCCCCTAATATAGCACAAGGCACGAAAAATAGATTCCAGTTGAGATGCTTTCCCTTTCTGCCTGTGTGCATGTTTATTTCCAGAACTGCCCATTGATAAAATCTGGAAAGAAAAAAGTATAATATGTAATATCACTTATTTTCTGGCTGGAAGAATATATATCAAATAGATACATACTGTCACATAAATTACACTGGATTTTGTGTTTGTGCCACATTTCAGCACCTAATAGCCAAGGCAGAGTAATTATAGAAAAAATCTATACAGCTCTCTGATTTTCTTTCCTGCAAAGGTCACTGGGCCTATCATAACACATTTTAAAATCAGTATAATTTTATCTTGATAAATAGTGTTAGAAATTTAGCACCATATCTAGGGATCATGCACATTTAGATAATAGAAAGAAGAACAAAATCTTTTATTATTTAACTGGTGGTCAGTTTAATTTGGTTGGAATATTAGATTGTTATTGAGTGATATTTGTATGAGTCAGTAAAAGAAGAGGGAGAGAGAATATATCTTCTTTTTTGTACTAAATCTACGTTAATTCTGTTCTTCAATCTGTTTAAAATTTACCATACAGAGATTTACAAGCATATCTGGTAACAATGATATATTTTACCTGTTCCTTTTGTTTAGGTTTTTAGCTTGTTTTTACCTGTGCTTTGTTCCGGGCATAAAACACTCTGATTTGCTCTTCAGTAAGCATTCTCTCCTCTGCTGCTTTAATGTCAAACCCTGCATTTCTAATCTGCAATTATTCAGTTATTACTCATGGGCATTTGAAAATGAATACATACAAAATCATATGTTATTGTAAATCTAAAGATTGATTGATTTTCAAAGCTATCTTAAGTTTAAAATTCCCTGAAATAGTCAAAACATAACTCCTATCTTTGCCTAAAGTGAACTTCTAGCCTTTCAAAACACTCCACTAAATTCAGGATTGCAATACCCCTAAGTTAATGTTTGTGAAAAAATATAGTGCAGTTGAATGTATGCAATACATTAATTGAGTAGTTAATAATCCCTTTTATTTCACATTGAATAAGCTCCTTTAGATCATTGTTAACAGGCAACTGATGTTGCAAAATATTTTAAATTATTTTATAATCATAGTAGTCACATAAATGTGCATTTGTCAGCAATTACTGTATTAGGCTAAACTATTTGGCTTTAGAAACAGCAAAAAAAGGAAAACCAAATCTACTTTGTGATTCTTCTGTTTTACGCTCTATCACTGCACTAAATTCAAGTATTTATGAGTGATGCACCCTTTTATGATTTGCATCAGAGTTCACAGTCCATTGGTGTGGGGTTTGTACCATGTATCGATGTTTTGACAGCAAAGGCAGTATCCAGGCCCACTGCTGATGATAAGCCAATATTAACCCGTGTACCAGCACTCCGTGGTGCTGCTGAGTGTTTTCAGACCACCCCGACAAGGCTGACTGTGGAAACAGTGCAGGAAAGCACTCCTCATCAGCCAAGTAACAGCTGCCCCAGCTACATTGTTTTCAAGCACTTCCTGGGTTTTTTGCCTTTACTGAGCTTCCTTCCTTTTCAGCTAAGGTAATTGCAGAAACAACCCATATAGCACTCTGATTTCCTTTCCTTCAAAAGTCACTGTCCCTGTCATAACACTTTTCTAAAATTCTTATCATTTCATCTTGATATAGATTGTTGTGAGGCTTCTTTTTTTTTTTTTTTGTGACAGAAACAGTATGAATCAATGTCTAACCTCTACTGGCATACAATATTAAAGCACTAGTATAAATTTGAATGTCGTATTATTTCAGGTAAAAATTATTGTGCTTTTATCATCCTTAGCAGAGAAGCCTTCACAGGTTCTGTTCTAAAGTCTGGGCATAAATTAGGATCTCCTCAACCTTACATTTTGCTTTTATGGTTCTTAAATAAATAGAATGAATGACTATTTTAAAATTTTTTCTACCTTTCTTTTGATTTCTGGTACACGTCCCTCTGAGACATCGTCAGGTTTTATGATTCCAACAGAGTACGTGAGTACTTCTGAAAAAGGGGAAAGAATAATGTGCTAATTAATACATTCATCAAAATAAATGTACAACTAAATTTTCCATTACTTACAAGTGGATTTCTCTAAGTAATTCTCCATTTAAATATTGATATGGCCAAACAGTGGTCCCAAATAATGACTCCAGCACTTACAGCATGTCTTGCAGTGCAGGACCAGCTTTTTTCATCCCTAGAATCTACATTTCTGATGAACTATTGTTTTTTGGGAGCTATTATGGTGGAGAAATGCATGCAGCTAGCTGTGGTGGGAAAATTTCAGCTTCTGATGGAGCCTTTGTCTAGGAAGAGCTCTGTATGTACAAGACTAGAAAAATGAAAGGAATGAATTTTACTAATGAACATTCACTAACTGAAAATCTGTATGAATATTGGACATTTCCAGTAAAACATGTATTTCTCATCACAGTGAATGTTTGATTCCTTAGCACTGTAAATGCTGAAGGCATTTGCAATCAGTACCTCTAGAAGTCACACAAGCTTGCCAGCACAATCTAATACTTAAAATGGTGCTCCTTGCTGTAACAGTGTAGACACAGTGTTACCACAGCCATAGTATGGAGATCCCTGAAAATGGTCAGAAAGGAATAATCTTTACTGGACCTGAAGTTTGCAGTTAAGCATTTGAATGTAACTCAATCAGCTCCCAAACACTGTCGAAAAATTTAAGATAGCGCTAATGGGAACAGCAGACTATTGCTTGTTACCAATACTAGAAACACAGGCACCTGTATGTGTTAAGGAAAGTATTTCTGCCAAATGTTAAAGTATTACAGTGTCTGAGAGATCCCCTAACCTGAAGCTGAACCTGAGCTAAAGCTCTGTTTTCTGATTTTCTATCATTATTAGGTTTTGGGGATTAGTGTGAAGTCTGTAGATAATTGCTAAATGATAATACTAGGTCTCACAGGGTTTATGAGAAAAAATACAGGCTAAAGCTGAGGTCAGGAATATGTCAGTTGAACCACACAAAAAAACCCCCAACAAAACAAACCTAAACCATGAAGAGGAAGGAAAAGGAATACCATGACTGTAATCTAATGCCTTCTCACAGGGCAAAAAAAAAAAAAAAAAAAGCAAGATCAAGAAGAAGGAGAAGATGGAGGAGTTTGTTGCATTTCAGCAGTGCAGAATGGCATTCTCTGCATAGATGAAGCAGTAGGAACATTCAGTAGCCACAGATAACAATAAAATAAGAAAATATGTAGGTCTCAGCTCATGAAAAACCTAAGATAAATCACAGACAGGACTAGCAAACAGGATGGTGCTTATTTTTCAATCTTTTTGGAAGCTTATCCTGCTACTGTGGATTTATGGTCTTATATAAGTGTGTTCTTAAATCTAATCTGGTGAAAGAGTTAATTAAAATAATCTGAGATAGAAGGCATGCCATTGCTTCACAGATTAACTCTTCCAGTCCTCTCAGGCTTACTATTCCACCTCAACAAGAGTACACAGCTCACATGGGGACTGTGTAGAAGTGACTTTCAGGCCTTAACTTCACACAGGAAAATTCCGTGACACATATCACTTCTGTCTGAAGTCTGAAGGTTCCCAGTGTGGGGGTGAAAATACATTGATGATGACAGTCCAATATATTAATTTTATATTAACAGAAGAAAGCTCAATCATAGCATTTCATTAACTCAACCGAAAGGAGAGTCTATTAGTGCTAGACATAGACAATTATTAATCAAAACACATTTGTTCCCTTTCTTTCTGTTAACATTTATAAAATAAATCAAATTTATTTACCCTCCTCTACATCCTCCTCAGAAGACCCTTCTGATGACTCCTCTTCTTGGAAAACGAGTTCTTCTACCTAAGGTAATTGCAAATGGAGTAAAAGTGCATCACCAGTGAAAAGGTAAAGTCACCAAACAGAGCTGTCACATCTTTGCAGCACCTTTATCTTAATATAAGTGTGGATTTGCTACCCTGGAAAACAAGCAATTCTAAGAAGGACTTTTGGTCAATCTGAATTTTCTTAACTGAACTTCAGTTCACTGAAAGTCTTTTTTTATTGTAAATGGAGTTCTTTCATCTCCATTTTAACAAAACAAGCAATGAGACATGACTATTTCCCATGCCTTTGTTTCATATGATGCAGTTACTAAGTTATATATTAAAAATACTTAGCCCTGAAAGAAAAAAGATTACTAAAACCTTTATGAGCTAGTGGCATTTTGTCCATCTCTCCATTTCTTACATTGCTAGGCTAATGTGTAAATTTGTTACATTTTTATAAAGTACCATAATGGAAATTTGGGGATTCTGAGGAGAACAAGCAACAAGCATTAACTCTGCTACTGCTGTGAAATCCAACTGCAGGATCTTTCACAGTGCAGGCTGTTGAGGTCAGACTGAGCTGTCCTTAGGTCCTCATGTTACCCGGCAGTCAGGAGTGAAAGATGATGGAACAGACTTGTTGGATGGGTTTTGGCTTTTGTAGCAAACTGGTTTCATTAAGTACAAAGCAATCCCCATGACTTTGAGCAACCTGAACTAGTGAAAGCTGTGACTGCCTGTGGCAGGAGGGGCTGGACTAGATGATCTTTAAAAGTCCATTAGAACCCAGATAATTTTACTAGACTTCTAAAAAAAAGCTCATCATATATATCACTTTATTGTTAGGACACAATTCAAAAAATTAAACATTATCTAAACATTATCACAGACATTTAGAGAAATGGTATAAGTGTAATAAAAATACACATTTATACATAAGTATCTAGTTTGTGAGTACCTCAGGGCGTTCCTTCTTTCCAGCTGCAATTTCCCTCTCCACTAGCACTAGCTCTGTTACTGTCTTAGTTAGAAGAGGAGCATTTACACCTCTCACTATTGCAAGAATTTTGCCGTACTGTAAAAGAGAAAATAATACACTCAGTGAGTTTTCATCACTAAATTTACATATTTACTTGAATTTTTGAAACATGCTGAATCCTGCTAATTTTTTCCAGCAACAGAATCATTTCCTATGCCCACTGAAGGGAATACCAAAGCTACTACTGCCTCTATTATTTCAGAATTAATCATTTTGCATTTAATTCCTTGCTTCCTTCTCTCCCTAATTATTCATGTTAATTTGTAGGCTCAACACTAATAATACAGTTGGAAGCAAATATAAATATGGATTTTACCAGTTCTTAATTTCTATAACATGGAGTTTTCTGGCTTTTTTAAATTTGTGTGTGTTTGTTTGGGCTTTTTTGTGGTTTTTTTTGTTTTGTTTTGTTTTGGGATTTTTGGTTGGGTTTTTTGTTTGGTTGGTTTTGTGGTGCTTTTTTGTTGTTGTTTTTGTTTTGTTTTTGGTTTTTTGTTTTGGGTTGGTTTTTTTTGGTTTTTTTTTTTAATATGACTTCTTAGTTCATGCTCTACCACATTCAGGTGCACAGCAGTGAAGCCAATGGTGACCAAAAACACTGCTAATATTTCTGGGTCTAGGCAGCATTCAGACTCAAACCTGAAAGTCTCCTGAAAGTATCATTATTCTCTTCTTAAGTGAGCAGTGCTCTACAATGGTGTCCTCGGAGAAGTGCCTTTCTGTGTCCATCAGTGAGAGATAATAAATACATGATTCATTGCTACAGTTCCTCAAGTGTGAAAACACAATTTTATTTGTTATCTTAAAAATCTTGTAATGCCAGGAAATATAAACTCTCTTTCCCTGATGAAAAGTGTGCATAAAATAACAATTTCAGTGTCATCACATGCAGGCACTTTATGTAAGGCAAACCTGGAAAACTTACCTGGATTTCTCACTAAGTAACTACCAGAACAGTGACTACCACAACTCTTCTGTGGCTGTATGTGTAATAGCCACAACAAAAATGTGCTCAAGAACCACCAGATTCAGGCATGGGAAACAGCTCAAGCAAACAACATCTGGTGGTACCATCCTACATATTGTAAAATGTAAAGATGGGATTTATACAGCTTCATATCTATTTTAAAATCTATTGAAAAGTTAAGAAAAAGTAGGCAGTACATTAAAAGAAACTGATGTGATGTACTTACAACACAAAAAAGAAACACAGGTTCACAGCTCTTCCTAAACGGTTTCAGAATTTCAATGCTATCAGCCTCTGCCTGAAGTCAGACAAAAAAGATTATTTGCTTACATAAGTGTATATGCACATGCATATACATATATATATGTGTGTATATATACATATATACATATGTATATATATATATATATGAAAACCTTTTGATCCACAAGAAACCCCCACTCTTACATATTTTGGTGTTCAAGCTCAAACTGCAATCCTAAATACAACTAACAGTCCTTATAGAGATGAAGAAAGAACAGTTTTGATAACATGGGCTTGTCCTCCCTTTGTATTACAGCAATTAATCGTGGAAAAATATCTTCTCAAGATACTATTTTCTCATGTAGGTTATAATAACATATATAGATTAAGTAGCCCATGTAGTCTTGATGGAAGAGATTATGCAGTGTTATAAATTCTTTGTGAAATGTGGTCAACTGTATGAAAGCACTTGAGAACTAACTCCCTGCCTTTTTTATATATAAACAATTCATGTTTTTGCTGAAAAGTCCTTTCATCATGAAATTTAAAATTTTCACTGACTACTGAAAAAGTATGAGCTTGGTCAACATCTTAAAGAAACTGAATCTGTGAAACAAATTTATCTAACTTTAAATATGAGATATAATACACTAGTACATATATATATACTGCTAGTGTAAACAAATATTTTTACTACTACAGTTTTGTGATTATTTTTTTAATTTCCCCCTTTTTGTTCTCTTAAAGATGAAATACAAGGTAACATTTGCAAAAAAAATGCAACAGTTTTTCAGGGATGTAAGAATTTTAAATGCAATGGTCCATAAGGCAGAGACTTAAAACTGAAAGTCATGTAGCCTGGCTTTTGAATATTTCTTCAATCTCATCAAGGAAGAAAATGTTGGGGGATATCAACTCTTTTTTTTGTTATAACTTCTTACATAGTTTTTACCATCTCTAATCTACTTCTAAACAAAGTTTTATGAGGATATATGCAGGGGAAGCAATCAGGCCAAAATTATAACAATTCAATAGAAGGACAGTAAAATGAAAGCTCTGTATATGCAGATCAGAAGATATATATTTAAATTAAAATATAAATAAAGTCCCACACATTATTTATGTCCTTACCACGGCAAAATGTAGCACGTTGTCATCACTGAAGTCAATTCTCAGTTTTCTGAATAAATTCAGCACAGCTTTGCAAGGGCCACACCAAGCTTGATACACATCTATTACTAAAATGTGATAGTTTGGAGTTAAAAACAGGTGACTTGAGGAATTTATAAAATGAGACATTTATGTTTGGGTTGAAACATCACTGGGAAGGCATTCACATGGATCTTTCAGTCCTCTTCTAGTCAATCAATGTATCGTGAATACAGCAATGGATTCAGTGGATACATTAGTCGATACATTCTCTTTTTTCAACTACTTTTGACATTGAAACCCTACTTCAGAATACTATTGGAGATGTTTGATCCAAACAGCAACTTTTCTCTTTTATTTCCTTTCCTTTCCTTTTCATTTCTCTTTTTCTTTTCCCACTGCTGGTTTTCATTCTAATCTGGATCTTTATTCTGCAGGATTTTTACCTCCCTGAGCCTTTGCCCATTACAATCCCTCTGTTGATATGATCCCAATAGAGATTTGTTCCTTTTACTGAGATACAATTCCTACGAGACCTAGAAGGCATAGTCATTGGACTAAGTGAACTGAAATCTGGGAATAAAACACATCATTGAATATGCACTCTCTAGAATGCTGCAATATTAATTCAGTCTGTGCAAGATTTTACACACAGGCGTGTCCAACCCCCTATCACAGAGAATACCATATTGGAAAGGTATTTTCTAAACATTGGTGTATAGTAGTATATAAAAGATAAAATGTAGATAAATATGATTTTGATGAGTATTCATCATATAAGATACTTTATATTTATAATCATAATATATGATCTTAAAAGTATTTTCCAACCTAAACAATTATATGATTCAATGACTCTATGATATGCTTTTATAAATATATATTAATATAGCCTTTCTTTAAAAGGTTTGGCACCAGTCTTCTAGAGCATCCATTAAAGTTGATTTATACATACGGAAACCTGTATGTATCTCCACAAGAAATTAAACAGAAAATATGAACTTTTAGTACCTACTATACCCTGCGTCAGCAGCATTTCATCCCACTGGTTTTGATTAGTTATTACGGTCTGAAACAAAATGAATTAACATTTTAACATTTTTGAAAGGCAGAAAAAACATCTACTTCTCTCTAAAGTTGTTCCAGTAATTAGGATTTATACCTGGAGCTGGATTTCTTTCTTCTTGCCTGCCATTTCCCTGTAATTATAGGAAAAATATTAAAATATGAAGCACTTTTAAAGTTTTTTAAAAGACCATGTGACATATAAAATTGATTTGTATGGTTCTCAAAATATTACTGCCTTCTGATTCCCTCAGCAACTAATTCAACTGAAGCCCCTACAACAATGGTAGTAATACTTTGCTTCAGAATTTTGTGGGCAATATACAGCTTGTTTGCAAAATCCACATAGCACAGGAAACCGAAGAAAATTTAGTTTCTTAATCTGTTAGGGTGTTCAAAACTTTTGACTTCAACAATTTTTCAAGCTTTTAATTACTCTGCTCAGAATAGCCACTGAGACTTTGATGGGATGACAGCTGCTGTAACAGTGGACCATTTCAGAAAAATATTGATTAAAGAGCTTCAACTCTAATAACATCAAATAAGGCTTCCTGTCTGCCGGGATATGTAAAAAGCAATGACATACTTGTTCCCCATGACTAAACTCCCAAACGGAGTGCTGCTACATTCATCATTCTGTCATTAATAAATAATGTCCTTTATTTATTTATTTATTTATTTATTTATTTATTTATTTATTTATTTATTGCAAAACTGTTTCATNTATTTATTTATTTATTTATTTATTTATTTATTGCAAATAGGTAATTAACTGTGAAGTGGGCAGGACAACGATCTCAGTTAAGATATATATGTGGATGAACTTTGACTTCAGCTTGAGTTTCTAGAGTTCTTGGTTAAGGTGGTGGTCTTTGTCTTGGTGAAAATGAAAGAGCCCCCATGAATGTGACCTCCTCTGGCACAGTTATTTGACAAGTCAAGCAGCAAATATGTCCAGGGTTTGAACTGTTCTGATCTGCTCGCCAAAGCTGCTCCCTTCAGATCACATATTGAGGCAGGGCAGCCAATATGAGAGCTCTGAAACTTTAAATGCTTGTTTCACATTTCATCTAAAAATGTTGTTAAGGATTAAAATTTTAAAAGCGGGCTTTCTTCAAATCCTTTAAACAAGGTAGTGGTACAAAGCATGGCATTAATTTCTGTAGAGTCCTTTAAAGACTCTAAGCAGATGATGCTGACTATTGACACTAGAGGCAACTGGCAGATGAAAACATGTCATATTAGTAGGAAATCTTCAGCAAAAGAACATGTCTTTCATTGTTACCTTCTGTCACTGAGAAATGACAATCAATTCCTTAGAAGACTAATTCTGAAAAACATAAATAAATACATGACAGTGGCCTATACATCCCAGTTGTTCTACACATGTTCTCCAACTAAAAATATGCTGTCATACACACTCAGATGGTGAACCAAAGCACTGCAGAACAGACTTGTGCTACTCTGTGCAAATATGTACATGTGCACAGTAGGCTGGCATAGTAGCTATATGTGACAGACATGTGAAGCTACAAGTGGCATCTATACTTCTAAATAAAATTTTCACATAACATTCTCTCAGTAATGCAGTCAGTACTATACTGATAAAACCTGAACAGACAAGCATGTTTTCTCCTTTATCTATGATATGGGCAACACACTTCTCTAACCTTGACACAAGGCATTTTTCTATCCACACTTCATCATGTATGTGCAAACTCTGCATCTCCTACTATACTCTTTATGACCAAAACTGCTTCCTTGAACTCAGATATAAAGTCAGATATAAAAACAGACCTGGGTGCACACTCAGCTACACTGTCAAACTGATATTCAAATATGCACAGTCTTTGCAGATAGCCATCCAATACCTTAGCACAAACCCTCATCACACACATACAGGAAGATACTCAAAGAGCTTGTGAGATTTTGACATGCTCTTGTGTGTAGATACCTGCATACAGACACATAACTCCCTGAGCATAAGCTCTTGTGTGTGACAGCGGATCCTTGTGTGTTCCTAGGTGGCACTCTGATGGATCATCTGCCCTCACACACACACACACAGACACACACATAGACACACACACAGACACACACACACAGAGAAATATGTGTAAGTGAACAAATGCAGAGACACACAGGCCAGTTCAGGGCCGACAGTGCTCTACACCAGATGCCGTAACCAGGAAGAGCTCCCAGACACTTGTGATCCTGTGACTCGACACACATCCTCCATGACATGCACACCACAGCAGAATGGTTTGTGTGCCACTCAGCCCTGAGGTGGGGGCCACCTGGGAGCAGACAGGCACCTCCAGCCCGCCTGCACACCTTTTTCCTGTCCTGGAGAAGCCTCTCTCCTGGCGACACTCTGTGGCTGCCCAGCCACCACCCCTCAACGGCTTTAACGGCCTCCCCCATCATTTACCTGGCCCCAGCACCATCTCTGCTCCATCTCCAAGGATCATTTCCCCACCATCACCTTATTTTGTCAGACGGGGTTGACATGGCAAAGGCAGCTGAGCTACAGGCATGATGAGAGGGAAGTGGGGAGGAAGCTGGGAAATGTAGGGGTGAGTGGAAGCATCACTATTCCTGTGCTGTTTCTCCTCTGTTTCCTTTACCCTAGAGAGAGTCAACCTTATCCTTTTAATGTGAGAAAATGAGTCTTGGCACCTAATTAGTAATCTGCCTTCACTCTGTGTTACTTGCAAATTGTGAGACAACAGAGACTAAAAGAGGGAGCTTTTAGTGACCATGACGTCTCATGGTGACCAAAAGAGGGTCTTGAAAGCCAAATAGTGGTGACTGCCCATGCTCATCCACTATTAGTGCAGGTCTGTCATCACACTGGTGCAGAACAATGTTATCATTGTAAAGATACACAGCTGCATCTCAGCAGCCCCCCAAAAGTCACAGAAGATAACGACACAGTTTATTTACGGACATAGAAAGCAAATTAGGCCAGAGTAGAGTGGGGCTATTTTCATGAATTAACTCTTAAAAGCATTGGATCTGGTGGGAATTTCTTTGTGAAGGTACAGGTTTTAGAACGTTCACAAATCAAATGTAGGTCTCTCTAAATTGCACACACTTCACATATGCTGTTGTTACAGAACTATAAATTGTCCGTGCACCCAATTTATTTTTGAAACCCTGCCCAGGCATACTATGTGCTGTTATGTATATCTACCATATCTTAAGAAAATCTAATTTCAGTGACTTTCCTATTGCTTTTCTTAAGCTTTCTGGTACTGCTCACTTGCAAAGCCTCAAATGAAAAGTTATTTTTATTTCATGAAAATAATATGAAGAAAAAAGTAGGGAAAACAAGCTCTTAGAGATGCTAGAACAGATGTTCTTCCTCACACTTAAATCTTCCCAGGTTGAAGGATGTTGGTTCTGCAGTAGTGAGAATGAGGCAACATTTCCACAGAGCTGCAGCAGTTTTCAATGCTGAGATTGTGCTATGTCCTAACAGCTTGGATTAGATCAACTAGGTGGCAAGACAGATTTTGTATTCAGATTGGAAATAATGTGTTTATATGGCCAACATAAATCACTTCCTACATTTTTTACTGGCAAACCCTAACTTTTGAACTAGTACAAACTATGCTTTGGCCTGCTTGGAAGTGGAGGCGTGGCCTTGAATAATCTTTATATTCCTGCATGAAGTAGGAAAACAACTTATGAAACCTTCATAGACATACAATATTGGAAAGAACAACAAAAGATGAGATATTTAACCCAACTGCCATATGGAAGTTAAAGACCCAAAGACTAGGGCATGTTTTTGGGGTTTCCTTCACAAACTGCTAACTTTTTAATCCAGACCACTTTCTTCATGAGCAGCCACTTTTTTATATATTACCAAAAAAAAAAAAAAAAAGGTAAG
This sequence comes from Dasyornis broadbenti, assembly GCA_013397935.1. NCBI lineage: Eukaryota > Metazoa > Chordata > Aves > Passeriformes > Dasyornithidae > Dasyornis > Dasyornis broadbenti. The sequence goes on from VZRN01004312.1 coordinate 188,376, forward strand.
TTTTGAAGAGAAACACTGGAATGAGGTAATGCTCGTGTACCAAATGTTAAAAGGCTGACTCAGCCTGTTCTTTAACTACACTGTTGGAATGAGTTATATGTATGCCTTGGATATAACAAAATGGTTAATGTAAAGGGATTTGGTATTTCAAAATGCTGAAAAATAAAAAAGAATGTCCTTCTTTAGGTTAGAGGGTATAGTTCTATAAAATTTTTAATGAATTTAATGATGACATACTTAGCTTATGAAGACCAGCAGTTTTCGTGGTCATTATAAAAGGCATCTAGAGAGAAGGGGTTAGGAGTTTATGGGGTTTTTCCCTGAATCAAAATGACTCAAGTTTTATATAATGTATATGAAAAACATAATGAAAATATGCAATGGATAAACCACAATGGATTCATGATGAATGACTGTATACTTTTTCTGAGTAACTTTTAAACTATTTCACTCCATTTTGTGCATACCACTTGATTTCAGGTCTGTTCTTTGTCATGAGCTATTAATGTCCAGAGTGACCTAGTTCCAAATTACTAACATTCTTTTACAAAATAATGGAAAACAGTTGTACACCCTCCTGAGACCTGTAACCCTTGAGACAAAACTGGAGATGGGTTTTCCCTGCTAGTCAGTCTTTTTATGTGCCCTAGTACATGCTCAGAAGCCAATGCCTATGTAGCTCTGATGACTACCTGCTTGAAAACACAGTGGAGGCCTTGGTCACCTTAATTTATAATCTTTTGTGATCTCTTCTGTGGCTCTATAGTCCACATGCATGCTGGTGCTACAGCATAGTCAATCTATGCCCTTTGCATGTTAGATCTCCTGCTTGTGTCCTAGTGTTCCTCCTGCCTCACTGCCTGGATTCACTCTAAGACTGCTCACGATGAGAGAACCTCTGACCTTCCCATCTCTTCTGCAGAACTGTTCTTAGCCTGGCAGTGTAGCAGCCACTGTAACTTGAAAGCTCTGTATGTATGTATTGGCTTTTCCTGCATAAGTAGACCATGGATCTGATAGGAATGGAAGAGCTTTCTGATTTCTTGTATTTTTCTGGAAAACAGAAAGAAAGTATGAGAAATAGTGGACACTTTAATTTCTTGAAATCAAAAATAGCTGTTATGGTTTAGAAAGAGGAAAACTGAAGAATGTGATTTGAGCTGCTGCAAGGGCAGATCTCCATCACCCAGACTGTTGCTGGTGGGATAATTCTGTGCAGTAGAACTGTTTTGGTAAACAAAGAAAGAGCATAAAATAAATAAATGAACGATTTTTTTTTGTATGGACTTACTGTGACACATCAGCTTGTGTGATCTCGAGGTGAGAGACCAGGTGACTCCAAGACCAGGCAGTTCCCTTCTGAGTGGCAGTCCAAGGCTACCACAAGTTCCATTTGTGGAGGTTTGAGGAGCAATTAGCTTTGCCCATAAGTGGTGACTGACACAAGGGATTTGACAGCTTGCATTTAAAGAATGACCCAACTCTGTCTGTGGTAGGTACATTCTCCTAATTTGCCCTGAAGACTACATGAATGGTAGCCCTAAAGGAAGTTACTAATACATAAACTTCTGCAGAGTTTGTACCACAGGAGAGGTTAATGGATGTTAGTGTGGACTATATAGAAAAGAAACAGATGAAAAGGAACTGAGATAATTTAGTGATCAAGGAGTCTTTCGAAATATGGACATTAATCCTTTCAAGTAATATGGCTGTTACCTCTGGGACTTGATTCCCTAGATCAAGAAAAATCAGGGTTTTTATTTTACCATACTCTAGAATCTCAAAATTATGTGAATAACCATGTGGTTAATAGTTGTGAATGTACACACGATACTTTTATTTATTTTTAGTTACTGCCTTTGGTAAAATTTTATTTGAGTTTGGTAATTTGAGTATAAATATTTTGATATTTTCATATATTAATTTTTTGTTATTCCTTGTCTGTGTATTGGTTTGTCTTTTGAGTGTATGAAACACATTCAACCCTTTACATATTGATTTACAGTGTAACTTTGGGAACATCCTTTGTAGCTATAGTGTGTGCAAACCCATGAACAAAAGAGTTTAGTGAGATATAATGAGTGTTTTACAACAGCTCAAGAATATGGTAACTCTGATTTGGATCATACCTAACCCACCTGAAGAAAGACTAGTAGTTTGCTCTCTGGCAGTATCAAATGCATTGATTCACTAGATTAATGTACAGTTTTCCACCAGTTATGTGTACAGGTTAACCCTCTACTGAAAGAGAGATACAGAAAATTGGTCCTTTCAATGGGATCTAGAAAATGTAAGAAAATGAAGAAAAATTTATTCCTCTGTATTGAAAAACAAAACCCATGATATCAGGTAACAAAGGTGGATTGGAGTTCACATAAGTATTTTTAATCAAAGTTAGCTGGTAAAGATACAGCAGTGGTTTCTATTTTACCAAATCCAAAGATTTCCAAAACCCAATTTAAGAACCTCCAGAATAGTTAAGATGCCTCAACTGAACTCAGACCTCTCTATATTTTAAAGATCTTCAGCTAGTAAAGTCTTGTTGCATATTCCAGTTTTGATTGGGAGAACTTCATCTGCAGAGACAATCTGAACAAGTGAAAAGCATATATGAAAAGCCTGACTATATTCATAGCAGTAATTCCCAGCAGAACAGAAAAAATAGGGGGATCAAACAATTGCATCATCCTGATACATAAAGGTGAGCACCAAAATTTGCTTGAGGTAAGATTTAGGGGATTAGAGAATATCAGGCCTGAAAATATGATGGAAAACTATGTGAATACTTGAACTGTGAAGTAGTCCAAGCAGAATAAGCTGTTACATTCCAGTCATGGAACAGGCCAGCATCTGCACAGCTGTATTGGGTAGAAAATTTTGTACTATGTGAAGTACTGCTCCTTGCTAAGATAGAAGCGGAAATTGGCACAGTAAAAGAGCAACTAAAAACTTTCCCAAAGGCTAATTGAGGTACATTTTTATGGACATAATGAATAAAATAATCAAGCAATTGGAGCACAATTTGGCTTCTGTAAGTTTGTTTTGGTTTTGTGTTTAAATTCCCTAGTAATTGGCACTATGTGGCCATTTAGAAGAAAAAGTAGGATAATGAGCAGTTTAAAAAGAAAAAGAGTGCACAAGGCGGAGGCAACTGAACAGATGACATTGAGAAGGCCAAATCTTAACAGAATTATGTCAAATGCTCTGAGTGTAAAGAACGTGCCAAAGGAGTTGAAAATTTTCAAGCTGCATTCATTCAAGGTTCTGCAGGAAAAAAATTAAATTGTGTTCTTCTTTTTATTGACTCTTTCAGACTCTTATACAATTCATGCAAGTAAAAAAGACTACATATTTCTGAACATTTTGTTGTATATCTGTTCTAAGTTAATAAAATTATTAGGGCCAGAAAATACATCTTGATACAATGTCTTCAGTCATCATAATATTTAGACAACTAAATATTTCAAAAATAAACTCCAGTCCTTAGCCTGCTGGTTAGAAATGGTGAGTACTGATGTGACATTCAGAAACATTTTAAATATTGGATCCTCTTTCAGGTGCGAGTTTCACATCCAAGGGTTCAATTTGTTTAATGGATGCAGAGTTTACCTGCATGTAGCAGAGCTGCACAGGCCGGCAGTAACCAAGCTTTGCGGCAGTAACCAAGCTTTGCACCTGGTCTAGGCCACCTTTTTTGCTAAGGGGATAAATTTGAGGAAATTGTAGAGGCATTTCTTAAAGAGGGAGGGCATATGAGCAATCCAGCCTGCACAGGTGGATTAGTTTAGCTTCAAGGACAGATGGAAAGCAGCCAAGGCCTCAAAAGAAGAAACATACCAGCAAGATAAGGAACTCCAGGATGGGAAAGAAGAGAGCGCTGGCTGTAAGGCGTGAGAAATGTGACAGAATTTGCTGTACAGACAGACTGCTACCGAGTCATCTCAAAACCAGATTTGCCTCTGCTGCCGTGGTTTCCTTCCTGTGTCCCTGCTGTACACAGTGCATGTTTACACTTCATGTGCATAGGAGGTGTTTCTGTTTGCAAGGATTCCAACTGCACACAAGTCCAGTGCCAAACACCCTGCTGGTCCCACAGGATCTTCATAGAGGTTGGAGGTACAACAAACTCGTTTGCCCTGTACAGGTCTTGAACACAGACAGATATGAAATACCTGCATGTCTGAATGAATTATCCTCACTGATCAAATTTAATGGACTTCAAGACCTAATCTAATGAATTTCACTCTGGTGCCAAACTGAAAGTTTACAATCTTTTCTCTTTCCATGCATATTTTAGTTCTAGAGCTCTGTGGGTTACTGATAACACAGTATGTAAGTATATAAATTCAATTATAAAGCTATGATACCTATCTGGGAGAGTTTAGCTGATAATTTCTTTTAAACTATTCCCTCTCCTCTTCTACATATTCAAAACCTCTATCATGTTGCCAGCAGCTATTTGATCCTTAAATGAGAGAGGTTCTATCTTTATTTCAATTATGGAAATAATTTTTATAGGCTATAAAAATGGTAATCTTCTTAAAAGTAAGTAAAGGATCTTTCAGATATTAGTTTCAGTGCTTTCCTCTGTAAAACATACAATAGTGGTATACTGTGCACATTTCTAAATTCAGTATTTTACATTACACAACAGGTCTATTTGTTTTATAGGAGTAGCTGTAAATCTTCCTTTACTTTCAACTTTGGACACAAAGATAAAATTAGTTTTAAAATCTGATTGCACAAAGTTTTCACCTTTATTCATTCAATGCTCTCATATATGCCCAGTTAATATATCCCATAACTACTTTATAAGCTTTCATTAACTAAAGCTCAGAAATTTGAAACTTTTGCGTGTCTCCTGCTAATTTAATTTTCACCACTTTGCCTGAAATTTTCAGCATCTGAAACACAAAAAGAGTTACTTGAGTTTAAAATGGCAGAAGTACCTTTTCCTCTTATATAAAATTTGTGACAACTGTTTATTTTTAGTGCTAGTCAAGTGTTGTGTATAGCACAATGCAGTCACACCTAGAGTTTTAAGTAACACACTTTTTGAAGTCAGAAATTTTTTTCTACTGCATCTCAAACTCACTCATAATTTTCAGGTTAAAATATAAATGCTGTATTCCAAAATAGTTACAATAGTAGACTTGAACTCCAGGCCCAGTGTCCTACCACATCACTCAGCTTCAATTGTTTTGCTTCCTTGTGTGATCTACATTAGACAGGAATGGTGATGGCAACCTGATGGGTTCAACACCTTAATCCTAGAAGGTTGTTTGAAAGAGAATATTTGATATTAAAAACAACTCCCTAAGGAAGAATCTGAGTTACAGAAATTTCTCTTTGTTGGATGCTTCCCGATGACTTTGCCATTTAGCTAGACTGAAATATTCCATACAACTTTTAAAACATTTTGTCTGTGTGTGTGTAGGAAACCTGGCAATAAAACACAGCCACAGCAGCAAGTTACAGTCATACTGAGGGAAACACCCAGAGATGTCTGCTCAAGCCAAGTGAAAGTTCTCAGATTTTCATGTTTTCCTTTTAATGTCTGTCCAGCATCCATTCTATAGCATTACACTCTGGTTGCATTTATACTACTGAATTGAACCATGTGCAAGAATATCCCCCGGCACTGGGCTTGCTTAGTAAACCCGTAAGCTCTTAGAATCATCTGTAAATGTGGTGAGAGGTTTCAGAAAGGTATTTATCCTGATAGCCAGCACTTTTCATAAACATCTGCTCCAGTTGTTTATTACTGTGGATATGGCCATGCTTGCTTTGACATGGTGCTCAGGCAATGTCTTACCAAGTCTCAGTCTGCTCCAGGTTCTGCTGGACATACTAATGTTGTGGGATAAAACTCCTTTCTGGTTTTGACCTCGAGTTGAAGAAGAGCATGGTGCTAGGAGAGCATGGTGCTCTTCTCCCAGCTGAAGAGGTTGTGAAACAAGAGTCAGAAGAGTTCATCTCCATCTGGGACACCCTGGGGACCACAGGAGTTCTATCATGTCCTGTTTTCTCAAGACGCTGAAGATGACAATGGTGCTGTTCAGAAAAGGTCCGGGCCGAAACCTCAGTCAGCTGCAGCTCGGCATGTATAAAGTCACCGTGTTGGTCTCCAGCAGGTCTTCAAATCTAGGCCTGGGATGGGAGGAGAGAATCCCAAGTAGACAGTGTCCAGCTTCCCTTTTGATTTTGACTTTGTGTCACTCTTCTCTAGTAGCACCACGCCAACCCCCAAGAGCAGAGGCCTTTCTCTCACGTGCTGGCATCCTGCTCAGACCATCCTGCTCAACAACAGGATCTGGCCTGGGTCTTTCTCTGGCACGGGATATTTGAGGTTTCTACCTTAGTTTTTCTCATGGAGTGAGGAGGACTGAATGCTGAGGAGGTTTAGAGACAGGTGCCTTTATATGTGAGGCAAGAAATGCAGAGGCAGGGAATGTGCTGTAGCAGACAGGAGGGTGGAAGGGGGAAGTCAACAGCTCCTCCTCAACTGAGAGTCTCCTATGGCAACAGGAGCAGAGAAAATAGCATCAACCACAGCCTGCCTGCTGGCAAATAGCCGTGGTCCCCACTGGCACCTCTGCTCTCTATCATGCCTGGCACCCTGATGGCAAGAACTTTAGTGGCCTCAGCTGCGAGCTGAGGTTGACTTTGGCAGGCACGTGGAATGTGTGTGGGTACATGCTACTCCTGAGGCAGTAACTTTCACAGCCTGCCCCTTCTTCATTTGCATGTGGGGCTTCCAGGGCTCTGCCACATTCTGGCACCCACCACAGACCACATCCTTAGTCAAAAAGGCATAAAAAGACCAAGAATGTAACATAATAAGGAATGCAGCCTGGCTTCATCTGTGAAGAGAAGCCCAGGATATGCCCATCTGTCACATGCTGTGCAGGTGGAGGAGATGCAGGTAGAGATCTGCATCTTGAGAACAACTGTGTGTACAAGATCTGCTAAGGGGGGAGATTTAAATCTAATAATTTGCAAAAAATGCAAGCAGGTGGTTGCAAGGCTTTGTCGGTTCAGTGCAGTGATTTATTTGAGCGTGATTTATTTAGTGGTGAACTGGCCCTCGCCCTGTACCAAGTGTGCCCCCATGGTTGTGCAGTCAAAGAAATGCCTTGCATCACCCCTGAACTGCAGTGATTAGTCACCACTTCCTCATGTCTCCTCTTTTTTACTTGACTCTGCATGCAGAGCAAACATAAACTGTTGTGGCACAGACAGCTATACCAGCAGCATCTTTGGCTTGCTTTTGATTAAATTTGCCAACAAATTTACTACTAAAACTCCTACAGTTTAATTTAAGAGGACCTGGAAACACCTAACACTGGAGTCTCATATGATGTGGTAGTGATGTAAACCCTGTATTGCACATTTTAAAAAGGCAGATTATTGTGTTTCACTCGCAATCAGCATATCCTTGATTAAAACTGAGTGAAGATTGATTGTGAAAGCTGTAGTGTAATATAAAGGTATTATTAATACAGAGAAAGGTTGTATATGGTATTTGTATATATGTGTGTACACAATCAGAATGCAACACTACAGGAAGGAAGCTGTATTATTTTTCAACATTTGAACTTAATTCAGAAAATCACCTTTGAATTTTCAGCATTTTTTAGTTATGTCATGTTCTTCCTTCCTGTTGCTGATTTTTGTATTTTATTCCCTCCAACTTGTCCTTTGCTGTTTTGTTTTAGTGAAATCATTTATCCTGCAGGTTTCACTGGTGTGTTCTTTGAAATGAGTAGAGAAGTCAAACATATACACTTCAAAGGAGTTGCTACATCATTGTCTCTTACAAACAAAAAGGATAAACTTTCCAACAAATGCTACAAATCCTAAAAAAGAAATTATTTGGAATTTCATAAGATAGCATCAGTGTGCATACACTTTTAAGAACAACATCCTGGAAAACACAGTTTCATATTTCAAACTACATGCATATCATATGACAAAAGTAATCATCTTGAACTTCTTGTTTTATGACTTAAATAGAGTCTTTTGCAATCCATTGGATTAATTATGATTAGTAGTACTTGCAAACTTTCTTTTTGTGGAATCCGTCAATCATTTTTGGATAATTGGGATTGTCGTCAATGTCATTTTCAACAGATGAAGTAACTAAACTACTTAAATGACCCTGTTATGCCTTAGAATGAAGGTAGATATGTTTTGATTATCTGTTGCCACAACAATTGTCAGGGTTGCTAGAGATGCCTGGAGCATCGTGAGGCAATCCAGTTACGCAGTGTGTGAACTACAGGTGCAAATTTGACTTTTGAGGGCAGCTTTAGGGGTATGGTGCTTATTATGTGATGCAAATTCATCACAAAGTTCATCTGTATCACCATTAAAACTTCATAAGGGCATGCTTGGAAAACATATATTTTTCTTGGTCCTGAAATGTTGTGTAGAAATTCCGGAAGCATCAGATTGATTAAACTGTGTATGAGCTAAGCAGAGCTGTGTTAATCACAGCAAGAAAGCTTTTGCACCTAGAAATATACTGACAGATATTCTTTTCCTTTAAATGGTAAATTTCTCTTTCTGGTACATATTCAGACCTGAGCTTCTCCAAATACTTTCAAGACAATCTGAGATTTTAATCTGTTGAGTCTTTCCCCAGCATTAGGCATCCTAGCTTTGTGAGTTTCGTTTACATGGGGAGGAAGGTGAGAAGATTTATTCTACATATGCCATCCAGCATGTTGAAAATTTCTAAACAAAAATATAATAATATTTTTAAAAATAAACTGAAATATTTTTGCTCTGACTGGAGTAGTTTGTCCTGCCCTCTGTTTGTACTCTTTTTTTTTTTTTTTTTTTAAACTGTAAAAGTTCAAAACAGTAAGACAAGAGAGTTATGTGATGTGGTTAATGCCAGAGACTTGTGGTTATGAATCATTTCAGAAGTTTTTAAAAATTGATATAATCTATCCTGAGCTGCTTGTAAGTAGTGTCAGTGCCTCAGCAGAATCAGATCCTGAGGAGATATATGAATGGTGGAGGACTGAAGTGAGAAAATGGTTACAGCTGACAGAATGGTAGCCAGCTTGTACTAAAACTTCACACTTACTTTCTCCTACTGTTCTGGAGTGATAGACATGTAACATCACATAAACACCCAAGCAGAAGTGCAGCTATTAGTGCTTCTCCCTTCCTGCAGTCAGATTATTTCTTTAGAGATTCTTTGTCCTCAAAATAAGAACCAGCTGGAAAAAGGGAGGGATAAACTGTTGAGGTTTTTAATTTGAGAATCTAGGTGGTTTCTTCAGATACACTTCAGGCATTTTGTTAAAAAAAAACAAAACCCTATGATTTGGTATTTAATTAACATGCACTTTGGAATAATCTCCTTAATGGTACTTTCTCTTGATTTTTTTTGTTCTGTGATGCTTTCCTCTGTCTCATATTTTTCTACAAGGGTAAGAATTTTGTCCAAGCACAATTAAAACAAGATTTGTGCAGTACTTATTTAATGCAAAACTAGACTGTCTGCAAGTTGGCACTACACTGTGGTGTTGATATTTTCTGCCAATCTGTCTCTTTCCAGAACTGGTAGATTTTATATTGAAGTAATGTTTTTTGGTTCGGTTTTGGGGGTTTTTTGGTTTTTTTTTAGCTTCAGTTTTATCATAATCTTAATTTTCGGATCTACTGAACTGAGTGGGATGTCCTGGGCTTATTCTCCACAGTTGAGTGCATCATAGAAACCTGTACTGGCAGCAGAAAACCAGCAAGTGGCATTAACAGCATTAGAAGAGACTGGGAAAGGGTGAGTGGAGAGGCAGCAACTCTGGCAACTGGAAATGGGCATCCCTCAAAAACACACAGGTCATGAGTAATGGTGCAAGAGCAGTTTGAATACCTGTGGATGCAACTCCCTTCTGTGGCAAATTTGAAATTACCCTTCAAACAAAAACTACCAGAGGTCAAAATTTAAGCGTCTCCATAGTGAGACTTTAGGAAATTATTATTTTTCTGTTTGCTAAGGGAATCTCTCTCTATATATACATATATCTTTCAGACGATAGGACAGTGATTTTGAGAATAACTATAAAATCAAAATAAAATAATGATGTGTGGCTACCATGTAAACCTATACATTTCTCATCCTTCCTTTTTCTGTCACAGAAGAAACTTCTTTACAAATGTTGTTTAAAAAGGTGCCACAGAGTGGCAGTCTCTTTGTGTTTGTGGAGGAAATATTTCTTCCTTTCTACCTTCCCCCCACCCCCCGTGTATGTTAAATTTTTCTTTTCTCACTTCTTGATGCTCTTTATCTTTTGAGTTTGGATTGTATTTTTATCATCCTTTGATATCTTTCAGGTTCTAGAATCCATGCTGCTTCACAGGATTTCAAGCTGGATAGTTTTGATTCAGGTATGCGCATTTTTGTCTTCTGAAGTTTCTTTTAAGTCAAAGTTCAGTTATAACAGTAAGAAGGGTTAGCTTTTAAAGAAAATTGATCTATAGCCTGTGTTTAACTATAGGTTCTGGCTTGCCTTTACATCTTTATTTGTGACTCCTTGAAATGCTTATTTTACTAGTGACTTCTTTCTGTTTAGCCAGGCTTTCTGTCATCAATCATATTGCCTGTTCAGCCAGAAGAGAAAAATGCAAAGAATGATAATATTACAGAAGCACTGATGTGCGTTTCCAGAGCTTTAATAGGATAAGTGTCAGCACTGATGCACTTCAACATCAGCCACTGCAACAATACTGAGCAGCGGAGGAAGAAGACAGCCGAGCTAGTTGACCTTTATGTATGTATCTTATGCACGATCAACTTAGCATTTGCTCCCAATTGAAAGCAGGAGTATATAAAGGAGAGGATTATGTAAAATGAAGATTACTACTCTAAACACAGCACTCACTAATGTAAAGCTATGAATGCAGGACTACTTTTATGTGAGAAAGATCAGAAAGACTGATGCAGACATGAGAATTCCTTGTGTAGTTTTCCAGCTGACTAACTTACCATTATGAAGGAGAGATGGGGAGGGGAAAAATAAGTTCTTAAAGCATCTCAATGAGGCAGCTCAATACAACTCACCTCAGATTCTTATCTCCTTGGTTTTGCTGATTACTTTAATTTTTAAATATAGTAATGTCGGTAGCAGACTGATTTCAAGCATATCCTGCCTCTACCTGCTGTGCAACTTAATGTGTGTTGTGATTAGTGATTAATATTGAGGAACCTGAGACCAAATTCCATCTCTTCACCAACTTCCCTCTTATGTGAATAATACAGTTTATGAATTCTGCATATCTCCTCTCAAAGAGCTCGGGTAACCCAGATCATTCCCCACAAATTTATCAGGATTACACTGACCACTGTAGCTCACTGACTGTAAACAACTCTAAAAGAATATAAAAAGGTATAATGAGGCCATGAATAGCAAATTGTAAAACACTGGAAATTAGATCAGTTAGGCAATTTACAATAATTTGTGTAATGTGAAGGGCAGAATTCTTCAGTGTTTGAACTGGGAATGTCAGAGGGATGACCTCTCAATTTGGTTGTTAAAGCCAAGAATGGATGGAGATTGGGTGGGCTCCAGAAGTTAGACAGAATAAGATAAATATCTGGACTCTCTGAGTGGTGGTAATAACAGATTGGTGAGTTCAGATGTTAATTCTCCTATTTATCTGAAACACTTATTTTTGAAAAGGCTGGACTGCCTGCTGAAAGTACCCATATCTTCAAGATAACTGGCTTAAACACAGATATTTTTTGGGTGGCCACAGCAGCAGTGAGTGACTTTGTGACGAACGGGAAGTTTAAACAGTGGAAAAACAGGGAGAGATAGCACCAACCACAGAGTGATTCATTAGAACTGAATGGAAAAAAGATTTTGTAACTTTCTCTAATATTTTTTTAAGAATTCTGTTAAATGCTATGCAGTGGGGCTCTTTTTCAGAGTGTGCTTTCCGACCAGTGATTACTTGACATAATTGCTTTGCGGTAGCTCCACTGGTATGAGGGATATTCTCTATTCTGGGAGGGATTTTTTTTTGTAGTGTCTGTGAGGGATAGTGAAACATAATCTATTCAGAGGCCAGCTCAGCTCATGGTGAAGAACCTGACAGCCCCTCTTTAAAACCAACATGTTGGAAGCGTAGAAACTATCCAGGCAAGTTTGAGAATGTCACTTGGTGGTTATGCTACGGCTGAGGAAGAAGCACATATGCTAGTTTGTAAGATGCTTTCTGAGAAGCTGACAAGTGGGCAGATGCAAGAAAGCATGGTGAACAAGAAAGCAAGACAATGCAGATGAATAATCCCAGTTGAGTCTTTCATGACACCAAAACCAACAAAAAATAGCACTATACTGCCAAGTATCACAGTTCTGTTAAACAAGTTTGAAAATAATTATGTCAAAAATGCTTCTAATGGTGTCACATTTTGAGTTATCTAATATAAATGATTATGGTATCAAACATACAAAGCAGTTATTGGAAAATGTGTCAGAGTGACTTGAGTTAATAATTGCATTGTTATGAAAGTTTCGTAGTGTGGTGCTCTTCATGCTGTCATAGCTGTTGCCTATGCACATACAATGTTCTGCACAATAAAACTAGTGTGGCACAAAGCTGAAGACTTTTTGTCTTTGTGGCATTGCAGGAAAAACTACTTGATAAGACAGAAGTGAATTCAAAAGAAAGAGTTATGTGGCTGGGTTTCCAGTTGCTACAGTGCTTGTTACCTTTTGTTACCTAAAGAGCAGGTAGCAGTAGGTACTTAAAATAAAGGCAGCTGCATGCTGGACTACAGATAAATCCAGAAATGGTACACACACCCTGCTGCAGATTTGCTGCAGGGCAACAGATATTTCTTCACCTATGAAATTATTGTGCTGTGTGAGTTCATTGCTAGCTTTCTTCCCCATCAGTGAATCAAACTGTTAGCATCACTTCTGCATTACTTCCAGCAGAGTTTATATTGACAGAAATGAACTGTGTTAAAATACAGCTGCGAGCTTCCATCAATTTCCATCAATATTGCCAATCTGCTCACATTTTGCTTAGACAAACTTTGCTTGTTTCAGCATCAGGTTGATCCAGCCAATCTCCACCCAAAAGCTGGTTAGCTGGATTTTCTCTTTCCTTTTTTGACTTATTCTTTTGTTGCTGTCAGGAGTTGCTTCAAAGCAGAGACAAAGTCAGTTTCTGACATATCATCATGATATTGGCAATTTTAGAGACAGAGACAAGCTGTGTTCCTTAGATGCCTGGTGCAACCTTGCTGGTTTTGATGAATTCTCACCCTTACAAAAGTACATTTCAATTACTGTGCAAAGTGAGAGGACACATTTGAGAAGCTCATACCACAGTCAGCATCTTCCACAGCACAGACCCCTGAGTTCAAAAAACATCTTAATATTCTCTCTGCTGTAGTCACCAGCCATGTCTGACAGAACTGAAAGGACAGCTTGCTTTTTCCAGTCTCAGGGCATCAATATTATAACAAATAGCCTTGAAAATCTTGACAACCCTTGTACTCACCACTGTCTGTTATTTCAATGCACAATCACCTGGGGATGACGCAAGTCCTCTTTTGCTTGGAGATTATATTAGACCAAAGCAAGAGGTTCACCTACAGGTGTGCTTTGGAGGTGATTTGTTGATGTGGTCTGCTCACATAATCTACACCAGATTAGGCCATCCAAGAATGCTGCCAGGCATACACAGCAGTTCCACACAATCCTGATCACCATCACTTCTTTCCCTGTAATAAGTAAGTAATCAACCATCACTGCCTCAGGCAGGTCCACAGCTGCTGGCTGCTTTGTATGAAAACATGAAGCTGAAGTCAAAGACTGACAGTGTTACTGCATGAAACTCTGGCATTTCAGTTCCCACTGAGAATTTGCTGGTAAATATTTCTCTGTAGCTCTCAGAAGGTTCTGAAATCATTCCTTCTCTGTGACGAAAAGTGGGATTTTGTTCTTGCCAGTAAACCGAACCAATGTCTTAGGAGTCAGTGTAGGGCCGGTAAGTGCTATTAATATTTTGTGCCATTTAATCTCTGCTGACACCAGCACTCTTACCCTGCAGACCTGCTGATCACTTCCTTCCTGATGCAAAGGACATGAGGTCTAATACACCCAGCTTGCACCTGTGTTTCAGATGTGGTGAAACAGTCTTTCAAAATGTCTGTCTTTCCTGAACATTCAGTGGGAAGTGGTTGGTGTATTAGCACACCACGGGTAAAGCTTCTTCAACTCAGCACAGGCACCAGCCAAGTAATTTGCTGACATGTCCTGCCTTACTTCTTTCCACATGCATGCATCATTTCTGAGACACACCAGCTTCACATGCAGAGAGTCTCTGGTGGGTCCTGGCCTTTTGATGCACAGGAAGAGGACGTCTAAACGTTAGAGAGGAAAAATCAGGTGCATCAGTATAGGACATGGACCATTACTGGTCCTTTCTTCCCATTGCTGGAACAGAGCAATTATGCAGCTAAGAACTGCTTGGGCTTTGGTTCATACTGAGCCTGTGTATAGTGATTCTGGAGCTGTGCAAGGCAGAACAGTGTGATAGCAGTACTGCACATATCCATACCTAATAATATTAGTCTTTCTCAATATCATTTGGAAACAAACTACTCTCATAATGCTGTTACACAACACCAGAGTTTGGCAAGAGAAGAGGGGGAGCTCTCTACAGCTCTGATGGATGGGGATAAGTGAAGTTAATCCAGTAAGAAGCCTGCACTGTTAATTCCTTTGAAAGTCCTGAAAATTATTTTTATGGGCACTTTCTTGATGCCTACTGGTTTATCTGAGAACATGTAGTAGCATAGCCCCTTTAAGAGCAATAAATATCAGAGTGACAGGACATTCTCATGGTATTGTGGTGTGGCAAAATTACACCTCAGTTTGGAGGTTAATGAGTTCTTTCCTCTGAAAGCTTATACAGATTTCAGGAGGCATTCCCCAGAGCAGCTAACACGGTTGTTTAATGATTGCCAAACTGGGTGCTTGCGTCATTGTCAGCTCTATTCAAGATATTCTGCCAGTGCCTCTTCTAAATCTGTGTGGAAAGGGTTTCTCAGGTTACCACATGGATTAATGGCATATTTCAACTGCTTGTAGTCTTACCATATTTTTTTTATATGCATAACATATTTTTCTGACTGGCTAGCATCCATCACATTTAATTCTCTGAAAGTGTGTTTTGTTGGTTCTGCTAGCTGCTTATACACTAATATTCCCACTGCCCTCCCTCCCAGGAACACATGCCCAGCTATGTTCCACTGGCCAGCTGGCAGCACCTCGTGAAATGCTCCTACTACAGGGATATTACTCACCAGAAAACAAAGGCGAGGGCTTCCCCTTAGCAGTAAGGAATGGGGGATATTCTCTTCTGGTTTTGTAGGAAGAGTTGATGATCCAAAACTTGCTGGATTGCAGCTGTGTGTAGATTTTATGGGTAGGAAGTCTTGTGAACTCCCTTCTAACTTATAAACTCAGCAAAACCCACAAGCTCTAACTTAGCAATGTGCTAGAAGAGTGTTTCTAAAGTCCAAGGATCATGGCTTTACAGCCTGATGATTGGCACAACCTGCACCTATCAGGTGCTTAAGCCAGACAACATCCTTACTCCTCCCTGGCTTCTCAAGTCATTCCTGCACTGCAATTCCCCGGCAGAGGTATCCTGGGCACATTTCTGCACTCCATGTCTCGATTACAGAGTGACACTGCTGGGGTGGAAGTGCCTCCACGCCACTTCAGCTGTAGCCTTCCCTGGTGGCAGCTGCTCAGGGAAATGTCAGCACATGGAGACTGTTCGGTGTCTGTTACCTGCTGGCAGAAAATCTGGGATGCTTTCATCAGACCCCTGTTGGCTCATGCGGTGTGGGTGTGCAGGAACAAAGCTGAGCTGAAAGCTTTTTCCCAGGAGCTATTCCATGAGGAGCTCACCACTGCAGAAGTAGGTGTAGAGGATGTATTGCTTTCTAATTAGCTTATTATTCTCTCTGATCAGACAAGATCTGATTAAAAAGATTTTATTCCATCTGATAATGAGAGAAGAGCATTCCTTTTTAATTTAATTCCTTTTCAAGCTCTGTGAGTATTAGTAAGAGAAAAATTCTAGAGGACAACTAATAGAATTTGATATCATTATGCTTAATAATAGACATATTCTGATTTGGGCTTGTTTCAGAGGGCAATTCCCCTCCTGCAAGTGCAATCCATAGTTTTGGTCTACTAAGACTGTCCTAAAAGTGTCTTTAATATCTCCTTAGCATTTCAACTTTCAGCCACCTCTATGCATCAGATAGCAATGGTTGTTTATCTTTGACCCCTCAAATTTTGTTAGCTTATTTCAGGCACACATTTAAGCTGCCTCTTTCCTTTCTTTGTGTTTTTATCTATTTCTCTCTTGCTCTCTCTTAACTTCTTTGTGATTTTAGATAATAAATAAGTGGTTATGACTTACACATTTCCTCCTTTTCCCATTCTCCCTTGCATTGTTTTATCTTGACTTTCAATGGCCTACGTTTTACAATTGAACTGTTTCTCTTTTATATAACCTAAGATTTTGTTGGTTTTGTTGTCTCCAATTTGCAGACTTTTCAGAGTTCCTTCTGCTGTGTGATTCTAATCTTGCTATAATGCTTCACATACAGATACTGCTGTTGTGAGATTATTTTGTAAACCATTCTCATATTTATACAGAGTGTGCTGACAGAGGAAGCCACCATCAAGGCTGTTCAGATATTTCAACAAAAAAGACCCTTCTTTGGCACAAAGACTGTCTTGTGAGTCAGAGGGCTGTGTCCATTCCATGTATATGATATGGGTCTTAGAACAAAGCTTTTGAGTTGATGTGGTTGCATGGTGGGAACCTTCTTAAACTGCAGATGACACATCTGCGGGCAGACACCAGGTTATGTAAGAGTTTTTGTTAACCAAATAAGCTTTAAGGCTGCATAAATCTTCTGGAAAGTGATTGTAATCACACTGTAACTTTGGTTTAAGGCAAACTCTCCAGCCTCCTCCTGCCAGAACTTGGCTGGCAACAAATCAAATAAGTGAAGCATTAAGGGTAATCAGTAACGGACTAGCTCAAGTCTAGAAACCTGGAAAAATTACACTGAACTTTCTGGTGCTCAGTAAGTTAGTTTTCCCACCCACAAACATAAAACCAGTATTTCGCCAAAGAGATGAAAGGAAAACAGACAATGAGGAGATGAGCCATGTGCCATATGATACCAAATCATTCACCTTTAAAGGGAGTAAGAACTACTTACAAAGGGCTCTTCATTCAGGTGTTCTGAAGAACCACACGCTAAACGCACGGTTTACACTGGGATAGAGTTAATTTTCTTCTTAGTAGCTAGTGCAGTGACACATTTTGAATTTGAGATGAAAACAGTGTTGATAACACACCAATGTTTTGGGTGCTGTTGAGCAGTGCTTACCCTAAGTCAAGGGCTTTTCAGTGTCTCATTCTCTGTCACGTGCACACGAAGCTGGGAGGGAGCATGGTCAGGACAGCTGACCTGAAATGGCCAAAGGGACATTCCACAGCAAAGACTACCATAGTCAGAATGTACATAAACTGGAGAGAGTTGGCTGGAAGTCCTCTGATTGCTGCTGGGGGACAGGCTGGGCACTAGTCAGCAGGTGGGGAGCAACTGTGTTGTGCGTTGCTTGTTTTTCTTGGGTTTTATTTCCGTCACTCCCTCTCTCTCTTTTTTTATCACAATTATTATTTTTGATAATATTTTTGATTAGTATTTGATAATACTAATTATCATAATTAGTATTATTAGTACTATTATTCTATTTTACTCTATTTTAATTATTAAACAGTGTTTATCCCAATTCACAAGTTTCGCCTTTTTTCTAATTGACCTCCTCATTCCACTAGGGAGGGAAGGGGAGGAAGGTGAGTAAGCGGCTGTGTGGTACTTAGTGGCCAGCGGAGGCTAAACCACACACACACACTGTAAATCATTAGATGTAATCATCTGTTACAAAGCAAAAGGTGGAACATAGGTTGCACAGAGATATTTTGTTCACCAGCCTGAAATTTTAAAAAGTTTTAGCTAATCCAGTAGTAACTTCTGCCAATGTTGTTCTTCTCAGGGAGTTAGAGGGTAAAATGTCAAGGGAAGGGGGAAATTTGAGATAAAAAAGACTGGCAGTTTTCATGTGCCATTTGTCTGAAAATACATTTCTCCTTTGAGGAATTCTACAGGCTAGGGAGAAAGATTATTAGTTACTAGGAAAAGTGCTTTTTTAAAGATAGGAATGTTTTTAGGGTAAGTGTAGAAGATAGCACTAGAGCTAAAGCAGGAAAGTGGCTGCTGACTTAATGTTGCACAGCCTTGTTTATGGGACAGGCACCACCAGCCTGTGCCCTGACATTTCGTGCTTTTGCAGCAGAGTCAAAGGAGAGTGAGAGACAGCAGGAGCAGTAGATGAGTCAATGAGTCATCTTGGTGTTCCTCATTGCAGAAAAGCCTCTTTTCAAGTTTGTTTCTTCATTTGCTCTGTCCAGGATACACAAGCAGTCTCCTGCTTAGGTTAAGTTTTGGATGGGGGGCTGGAATGATAATGCCAAGGGAAAACCAAACTGTGGAGCTTGTGAAAATTCCCCTTTTCTTCCAGCTTTTTTCCAGTACAAAGCTTTTTCACCTTCTGGTTTCCATATTGCAATATTTTAGAGGGGGATTCCACAGACAAAAGATATGAAAATGAAAGAGGAAGAATTGCTACAGGAAGTGGATCTATTAAAAAATATGGCTGAGGGATTTTTTATTGCATCTTTGAGTAAAGTATAGTAGTGTGCTAATGTGTGTCACTGCATTTGATACTTCTGCCAAGCAGAATATGAAAATAAAGCAGCATGTATTTTATGCTATTTTTAATATAATAGAAAGGTTCTAACTTTTCATAGTGGGTTTTTTTTATTTTGTTGCTCAATAGATTAATGCAATTTATTTCCATGGAGTTGTACAACTTACATGATGTTTTATGCAACAGTACTATGTCTTGGAAAGTAAAAATCAGCTTTTCCAAGTATTTGAGAGAAATTATGAATGAAAGACTCATCATGCAAGACAATGTCTTCTAGTCTATCTCCTGCAGCCTTCTTTCCTCTGTCACATTCATCATCTCCCTCCTTGCCTGCCAGTACATAAAAGCAGACAGCTGTTGCTAGCACTACCCTCTTGCTAGCACTAAGGCACTGAGAACCCCCATCACATCTTTCCTTGTCAGGAAGAAAATTGCTTCATCTGGAGCCCAGCTTTTCCCTCTTCTGCTGTGTGCAAGTTTGCTTGTCTGTTTCTACCTGTATCCTAGTGCTCCTGCATGATTTTCCATAAATGATTACATACATCTCCTTGAAGCAAGAGAGCTCCTGCAGGCAGGGATGCCATCTCAGTCCCAAGGGAGTCAAAAGCTGCAAGTCTTTCATCATGTACAACATCAGCATCCTCTTCCTGAGCTATGGCTGTCATGCTCTGATTGTCAGTCTGATCACAAAATTATTGGCTGATGAACAAGATGTTTCTGTACAATTTATGTGACACCCTTTGTGAGACAACACATGGTCTTGACTTACCTTGGATTTAGTATAGTGGCTCCTCACTGACGGCTGCAAACAGTGTAGTAAAGAAGATATGATGAAATTGTAGGGGATTTTTTGCTGGTCTTTTGTTGCATTGATATTTTTTAATTTTTTTTTTCATTATTTCTCTGGGCTTAGTTTTATCTGGTATTTACTATCTGTGCAACAATCATTGCAACAAATGCTGCCCTCCTGTAGCTTTTCTGCAATGTTTTTACCCATGTGCTTATGGATAAAACAATTTTCAATTCTTTTCATAATTTTACACACATGTAGTTCCACTCTGTGTGCCAGATAGCTGCTTTGCTGCTCACGGTGGCACTCAAAGCCCCAGACTGGAGTGTATGTGATAAAAGGCAAGGACTGTAGTGTGTTTATATGTTTAGGTTTCACACAGACAAAAAAAGAAAGGGATACTTATGACAGTATCTGTTAGTGTTAAGAGTGTCATTGCTTGAGCTAAGAAATAAAATAAAGGCCGTGGGAGTATGCCTTTTTTCCCCCTAATGCATCTGTTCCTTCAGTTTGTTTGCAGCGAGGGGCATGTCCATCTGACAGCATCATCAATATGACCTTTCTCTGTGAGCAGGCACAAGGAACAGATGAATCAGAAGCAAGCTATGAATTAAAACCGGATATGTCTCTTGTGCATCACCCTCAGCACTGTGGAAAAGTTAATGCTCGAGTTGGGTAGGAGCAGGACACCTGTAGTGACAGTGTGGCTGTGACAGCAGTGAGCACACTCATTCCTGATGGTAAGAACCATCTATGGCTTTCCATCAAACTAACTTAGGAAGTTGGGGATACAAAAGGGATTTTGGTTTTGGTCTGCTTGCCCGCTCTGATTATGCAGAACTTCAAGCACAGAACAACAACACAACACACTTTGCAGTTTGATATTCTTTGCTCCAGAATGTCTGAGGATTTTCTCAGTGTTCATTGGATAACATTAAAAATGAATGGGATGACTAAATGGCTTACAATTTTACATGATCCTTTGATGTGAAAGCAATTATTAATGTCTATAATTATCTCCAAAATTACTTGGGTCCTGCAAATGGCATTCAAATCAACATTTTTAACTGTTTTCATGGGGATGTCATTACATAATTCATAGTAAGAATAGTACTGTACAATCTGAGCTCAATATTATTGTCCTTTCAGAATTTATTTTTCAGACCATCCTTCTGAAGAGTGATCGTTTTTTATTTCAACCAGTTTTTAAAGTGCTTTAAAAGATCTCAGTAGGGGACTGGGTATTGAAAAGAGCTTATCTCTGTCACTTTAATGTGAGTCTTAGATGTAACAACACTGAGATCACTGCTTAATCCATTATCCTCTGAATAAGGAGGACCAGAAGGACCAGAGTGGGACCTACACCACTGCTCTCCCATTGTCACATCTGCCCACAGCCTACCCACTGTGGGGCAGAGTAGGAAAGAGAGAAAGCCTTGATGCTGTGCAAGTTCACTCCATCCCAGCCAGAGCCAGTGCTCTGTGCAGTGCCACAGCAGCCAGGCAAGGCAAGCAGAGCAGGCCCAGTGCCAGCCAGCAGCCAGTGGTCACCACACAGCTGGGATGGGCAACACAGCTTCAGCAGCACACCAGGAAGTCAAGTCACTAGGTCAGGGTTATTACAGCAAGGTACACAGCCAGGCAGAGGTGAAAAATGTCAGGCAATAGCAAAGGCAAGGCCATCAAGGCATGATTTGTTACCATGGCTGAGGACATGCATGTAATTTCCCTTTTTCTCCCCTAGACTTGTGCACGGCTATGGTGGACTGATCAGCAGACTCACAAGTGGTGCCAAATGATTCTGATCTTTACCAGGAAACACCTTCACCTTGGAAACATTGGTCAGTGAGAATAGGCAGTGACACAGGACACTTCTTTAAGGGACAGATATTTTATTTAGTCCCAGGAGTACAGTAAGGGAAAAACAGAGCATTTGCTGCACCACCTGCAGCTTTGCCAGTTTTTCTAAAGGCTTTGGTAGATCCAGCTTTAAAATCAGTCACTTTGCACTTCATCTCTGAAATACTGAACTCTAGATCTACCTTCTGCCTTTGAAAATCATGGGCTGATCAATCTATTGTTTGAATAGGAGTGTATCTGGCAACTCTAGAGGAAGCCATAAGACCAGGATTTTCAGATTTCGGGACTTGCTGCTGGACCCTGGACACCTCACACTTTTGAAAAGAGGCAGAAAAGATCCTGAAACCACCAGGACTTTTCAACAAAGTTTTTTTTACAGAAATATCAAGGCAAAAATGTTTGTTCAGGATTGACAGAGTAGGTGTAAGTTCTTTCATTCAAAGAAATGTCATCAATCTGAGGTATCAGTAGCATTACTTTTTGAGTGTACTTTATAATCCTTCCAAATCAAGTTTTAATCTATTTGAATCCAGGGATCATAGCACTTTCTGTAGCAAAGATTGCCAGACAAAAAATCATGAGAACTTATAGGGCTATGAAGGAGGAAGTGTAGCCTTGTGTGACTCCTAGGAGTCTGGGGTGGGAGAAATCTGGCCTCAAGCTGCTGGGATGCAGCAAACGACAGTGGGGCCTTCAGCAGAAAGGTTAGAGACCTTCTGCACAGAGAAGAACAGGAAGAATGAATCATTAAAAAGAACTTTTAAATCATGAAGATAAAACAGAGATTCCCGGAATGGATGTGATTCCCAAAGAATATAATCTATCTAATGGAGAAAAGATATACTTTAGCACAAGTTTGTATACACACACATGAGCATATGCTGAGCTGATTAAACACTGTTCAGTAAGTTTATTCTAGTTCTGTTTTGTTACATGTGTAAATGGAAAAAATATGACATCTGATAATAAATCAACAGACAACTGAAAGTGACCAAACATCAAAGGTTTTTGAAGACTGATAAAATATTTCTCTGTCCTGGAGAGTGTCTGATCCTTCCCCTCAATTGAATTCCAGATCCATCTATGGAACCACAGCAAATTTTTGGCACCAATGGACCTAAGAGATGACAACCACAGATTCAATCCTGATAGAGGAGTGACATAAGGCAGAAGTTTAGAACCCTGTGGTCTGTTCTGCTCTCATTCACTCTAAATATATAATTACCACAATTCAGTGCGCTGCTTGTGGATTTGGAATGACAAAAGTAAAGGTGAAGTTGTGATAATGATTAGTTTTCATATAATCTAATTTAAAATATACTTTGTATAAATTATATAAAGGGAGGTTGGACCAGATGACCCACTGCGGTCACTTCCAGCCTGACCCATTCTGTGATTCTGTGAATATTTCTCATTTGAATAAAGTTTATTTCTTTCTTCCATCTCTTCCCTTTGGTATCACAATTGCCAGAAGTTGTTAAATCTTCAGAGCAGACAACTTATTGGCCACAGTGGGTTGTGGTTACTGAGACACTCAGAGGAAAAAAAATACAAAGGAATGGATACTTATGCTGTAATTGCTAGAGAAGGACAGCTGAGAAAAATCTTAATGAAGCTTCAGGGCATGACTCTTAGGTCAAGACTAGAGTAAGACTCACGTGTGCATATGCCTTCTAGAGACAAAATAAAAAGCATTAGCTTTTGAAAGAGGAACCTCACTGGTCTGCAAAAGCCAAGCAATACTGTAGACTATAGAGACATGCCAAAAACTCACCAGTCTTCCTAGCTCAGGAAAATCCCAACACAGTTTTAATTCTGTCAAAAGCCAGCATTGACACACTGCAGCTGGATTTCCTGGTAGTTCACAGTTCAGTGGGCTATTCGTGCTATGAAGCACAGCATATCCAGGCAGCACATTGTTGTTAAAGCTAAAAAAACCTCGTTGTATAGGAGTAGTTTATGGTCTCCATCAAGGTGGTAGTTTTGGATATAGTGTACTCTGAATACGTGGTGAGGCATAAAGCAGACTAATGTTACCAAGATGAAGAAGAAACTCTTTGCCTGAGCCCTGAATTCCACGTGAGAGTTAAGGTCAGGCCAGTATTTCACAGCTACTCTATAGATCACAATCACCTGGATTACAGTGAGCACAGCACACACTGCCACCAGAATCCCAACCAGGCAGTAGTTTGCGATCACCATGTGAGCCTCTTGTATCTCCCTCTGGAACTGGAAGCATTTGGAGGAGTCATATGTCTTCGAGGTGCCGTAGTATGAGAGAAGAACAGGAGTGATGACCAGCGCTCCCAGCAGCCAGACAGTGCCCACCCAGGTTGTGGCGTAGCACTTGCGAAGCTCCAGGCGGAGCAGGCGGGCTACGATGATGGTCACATAAAAGGCAAAGGTGGCGTACATGTGCAGGTAGATGATGGCGCTCGCCAGCCTGCATGCGAACCTCCCAAATTTCCACTCCCCCAAAATGTAATAGCTGAGGCGGAAGGGGATGCTGAGGAGCATGAAGGTGTGCAGCACTAGGAGGCTGATGATGATAATGGTCATCACAGATTGTGATCTCCTTTGAAACAACTGTTGGGACATCATGACGACCCCGAGGGTGCCACCAGCCAGGCTGATGATGTACAGGACTATCAGAATAGCATGGAGATGCTCTGAGAAGTCCAGCAGTGTGTCATTGGAGGAATGGTTCTGTTGGGTTATGCAGCTGTTAAGCATCCTCGTAAGCTCCTCTTTTGAAGGCTACTGGGAAGGAAAAATAGGAGTGATATGTTTTCTTTGTTATTTCCTTTATTGTTAACTGGAATGTCATGGATTCATAAAGAGACACTGTAGTGAATTGTACCTGAAATTATGTTATCCCATACAACCTTGTAACTGTTGTCATGCTACACATGACAGCAATAACTCATGCCTCTCAGTGTTAAAACCATATTTTACATAATTATGAATGAGATTTGGGTTTACTAAACTGCATTCTAGAATTTTTTTTTTCAATTATTTGCCTCTAGATTCAGCCACTTGAAATAACGAAGGCACTGTCTGTTTTTAAATTGTGCAAGTTTTATCTGTGCTCATGTTATAAGGCTAAAATTGAAAGTGGGAAAATACTGAAATGTAAAGATATTGTACCTATCATGTAGGTTCACCTGATCCACCTTTTTAGCATCTTGCTGGAGGGGTACAGAATACTCATAAGGTAGTGACTGTTTCTAGATACATGGAGCAATTTGAAAAGAAAGGTCTGCCGATGGAAATTCAACCTCTTCTTGCCTCTTCTGCAAATATTTTTGCTACAGAATTTCACCTACTCTACTATGAAAAGTGAAGAAAAGTTAAAAAGTAATTTAGGAATTATCTTCAGAAAGATGTAATTCTTTCGATACTTGTTGAACATAGCCACATATAGCTGCATTCTTATTTAGACTTAAAAACATAAACTGGCATACAGATTTCAGTACAAGAACACAGGGATAGCATGTGTGGTAGATATATACTTTGATAATGAAATTTATCCTTACCTTAAAAAGAGTTTTTAACGTAAAATGTAAGAGCTGAAATTCATCTCTTAAAAAAGCAGCGTCTTCTCTCTCTGATTCCTTTGACGTTTGAAATCAGTAAACCTGTTTTAAGCGGCAATTCTTAATTCTTTGGACTCATCTGTAAAGTGATAGACTGCAACTGCAAAATACTTTCAGAGAAACTTCTTATTTATGATGCATCAGGCAAAGTATCTTTAGAAAACCAAAATCGATATAAACCTTTCTGTTTACCTCCTTTTAAAATTCATTACCTCAGACGCATTTAAATGTTTAAAATTGCAATTTTAAGGTGACCTGCCTAATATTCCAGGACAACCACAAGAAATTTCCCAGAAACTTTGCTATACCAAAAGTATTACAAACCAATTCATTTTCCAATGTATATTGTTAATACTTCAAAATGGCTTTGACAATGTACAAGTTTTAGTTGTTCGAAACAGCATAATTACAGTTTAATGCCAACATTTCATAACACTTAGAAATAAATTATGATTTTTTCACTATTTATAGCAATAAAATATTTGAATTTTTACCTTATAATCTGTTCTTTTTAGGACTTTATCCCTAAATGTGCCATTTCATGCAGCTGTAGCATGTGTCATACATAAGTAGAGTGGAAAAAACAGCCTTTGGTGGTGTTGTTTGACCAAGAACTACTGAGGGTTTTCTCAGCCACCACACAGGAAGGAACAAGCCTTTCTTTTTGCTTCGCTGAGATAGCAATCTCATACGTGCCAAGGTCTAATGTTCTTTTCATCACACAGAGGGAATCACTGGAAAAGCTGCTGAGCTTGGTCAGAGACCATCACTGTGCTGGAACATGTAGAACAGACCCATAGATCTCGGCAGGACTACCTGTGACCACAATTTGGTCAGTCTTAAAGCCCAGATGGGCAGTGATTCCCCGTGCCATAGAACTACCACCAGTTGCTGGGTTTTGTTACTAAACAAGTGAAAAGTGCCACTGATCAAGGAAAGAAATGTGTACCTGAGCAAAGGATATTTTCCTTATACGTGCACTTTCCCCCTGAACTTGCTCTATGTTTAATAAGTAAACTAAATGTTCCAAAATGACAAAGTGTTTAGCAGAGTTAACAGGGGATTTTACTCTAACATGGTTTTGGATCTTCAACAGTTCAGAGATTACTCAATGTTTAAATATTATAAATAAAATAAGCTGCAGACATATATGAAAAGCAACTTAATAATTCTTGCTGTTAGAAAAATTAAATAAAGAAGTTAGTAAGGCTTGAAAATTATGCTTGAACCACAGGATGCTAGCCCCAAACCATATCATTAGTATATGGCAGCTCACTAAAAAGTGGAAGACTTAGAGTCACATCTCTTGTAGAGATATTAAAAAGCAGTTTTTTGACCAAAAATTACACAGAAAAGTGTTAGTCCAGTTTATTTGCCAACTACAGTCCTAGAGTTCAATCGAAGTCATCCCTACTCAAACAGGGCAGATAACACATAACGTTTTGTGAGCAATAAGATAAAAACAATATTCCAGCAGGGTTGAACTAGCATTGCTCCTGCCACCATTCAGCCACCTTCTGCTGTGGATGAGAGGACGGTTCCCTCTGAGAGGGGTCTCTCCAATCAATAACAGTGTTAGGAAGAACAAGATGTGACAGGGAGTTGATAGAACTAAACAAATACCAACCCTCGAAAAATAAAATGTCAGAAAGAGAAACAGGAAAGTCTGTGAGGGTGAGCAAGAATTTGAAAGCAGCAGTCTTTGTGACATTCTCAGCATAAACTCTGAAAGCTTTAAGAGAGCAGTTACCATTTCATCCAGACCAGGATTCAGAACAGCAGGGATGCCTGTTTTGGATTCTGCATATTCTTGTGGGCTTAGGGTAAAAGAAATGTGCAATTGTTCCATCAGAGCACTGATGGAGAACAGCTACCTGAGAAATGGTACTCACCAGCTGTGGTTCCAGCATCACTTAGTCCCACAGAAGGAGAGGCTGCTGCCTGACACTGGAGTGATGGTGGCTGGATGTCAAAACCATCAGAAATGCACGGAAACAGCATGGGTGTTCAGACACTGATGATTTCCATGAGTTAGAATGATCCTGAAACTACAGCCACAGCCTCTGGTGAAGCAGGGAAATGTCTGCTGCCTCATCCATGGAGCTTGAAGGAATACACTAGCCTTGAACCACCAAGTTATAAATCAGAATAGATGTGAAGAAATTGCATTCCTCAAGTAGCTGCTATGTGACAGCCAGCACTCCAGACAGTGCTGAATCAGACTCTGAGACCAAGACCTTGGTGCATTCTGTTACCTTCTTAAGTCCAATCTGAGCTCTTTGGATGCAAAGTGAGGCAAAAACCCAGCAAAGATCTTGTATAGATAATTCTCCTGTCAGCTTGGGGATGTTGATGTTGGCTGGCACCAAAACTGCTGAAGGTCAGAAACTGAACTTCTCCATGGATGTTTTTATACTTCTCAGTCTCATCTTCCTTGGAACATTCCTTGAAGCTTATATGTTAATGCTGTTCAGTGTGCTAACCTTGCATCTTCATGTTCTTCTGTTAAATAAAAAAAAAATTTAAAAAAAAAAGTCGCTCAACTCAGCCCTGAATCTAGGTGTTGGGTTTTAGGTTAGTTTGTTACTTTGAGTATAACAGGAAATTGAGTCAGCACATATCTTGCCTTGACCAGTGGTGAGAATAAAGATTGAAAGAGAAATGCATCTACACACAGCAGAGATCCAGGTCAAGACTAGACCTACAAAGAGATTTGAAGGAAGGAAGGAGCTGGGCATATCTGATTCCACACTGGGGTAAACAGAAGACGAAGAAGAAGAGTGAAGGTTTCAATTGCTGAAATGAGAAAATGAAACAGAAGAAAAAGCAGTTGAGAGAAGAGAAACAAGGCCTGTTATTTGCTCAGAGATGGGATGAATCTCTGTGGAAGTATCACTGCTGGTGCCCAGGCATGTGTGTAGCACACTTCCTTTAAGCAGGGACTATATCCACAGTAGAACTCTAAATTCTTCATTTAATTTCTGCATGATTTCCTCTGCTTCTTATGTCAGTTTACAAAAATATTATCTTTTCTGGTTGTTGGAGGTTGGGAATTTTTTCCATCCTGTGGCTAGAGATACCTTAATGAGCCTTAACGACTGGGTACTTAAGAGATAACAACTGGGTACTTAAGAAATAACGACTGAGTACCTAAGGGACAAAGACGCACTTAAGAGACTAAAAACATAGCCAGGTGTGGCAAGAGAAGAAAAGGTGGCTGGCCGTGGGCAGAGACACACTTGTCCCTGGGACTTGTTGGAGGAGACAGCTGCTGTTTCTTCTTCCCCTTCACTGCTGCCGCGGGAGCTCAGCACTGCCGGGTTTTTCTTCCTTGCTGGAGTCTCTGCTACTCTTTTGTTCGCCCGCTCGAGTGAACCAGCTCTGCCGCCCAGTTTGCTGCCCTGAGATTCCCTGCTGCAGCTCCGCTCGCCGTGCAGCCGCCTCGCCCTCAGCTCCGTCTGCCATCACTGAGGAGCTGAGCTCGCGTCACAGCGCCCCCTGCCGGCCGTGACCGTAACTGCACCAAAGGGGAGGGGCGGTGTCTGGCAGCCCAGAGAAAGCTGCCACCGGGTTTCTGGTTTGTTTATTTGTTATTGCTACTGTTATTGTTGCTT
>VZRN01004312.1:217520-248656 GCA_013397935.1 Dasyornis broadbenti
GTTCTTGCTGTCTCACTCCCACCTTGTCAGACATGAGTCACAGGTACTGGATAGTGAGAAAATCATACTCTGTGGTTAGGCAACTGATGGGATAATCCTTTTAATTTGCCCATCCCACCCACCCATGCATCATGAAGAATTCAAGAACTTCAGCTAATAAATGGTCAAGGAGTTTAGCAGAACTTTCCAGATTCTTGGACTAATCTTCTAATTACTTGATTGCAGATTACTGAGAAGTTTCTCAGTAAATCTTTGTCAGGAAAGAAGAGGCTACTTGGCTTCTCTGTTTATTAAAAATCATATTATATATTTGCCTTAGTCATACCTATTTAATATGCCTCAAAAGGAGACATTATGCTGTATATAAATAGAAGAAATATATAATGGATTTCTGTGGAGGAATTTGGCAGAGTGTTTCACATGCAGGCTATGACTTACCTTTTAAAACAAAGTTGTTATTTATTTGGTTTGGTGCAAAGAGAAGAGACTTATGAATTCAGGAACTTGTTGTTGTTCTCCTGTGCTGGTACATACCAGTTTGGTAGTAAGTTAGAAGATTTATTAAATAGTTTTGTCCCACTATTTGGTCTAGTGGCCCTCCAGCACCTGTAGTGGCAATTAAAATTGTTGTTGCTTTACTCCAGAAAATTGATATTACTGGCTATAAAGCTATTGTACTCGGGAACAGCTGCAGAAAACTGCATGTGAGTCAAGGATCTGGCACCGACAGCATAAACATTTCCTTATCCCAAATGCTTTCCTTTCTGCTTCAGCATGCTGCCACTCATTGTCCTTTTCAAACTTCCCATTGGTTTATTCTCACAGCCTTTCTCAGAAGTGTGTGTTTCAAGGGATAGCCCCACATAATGCTACTTCTCCTCATTTCTCATTTTCTGCTTGATAAATAAGGTCACAGACACAGAGTCTGAATTCTTCTTTCCTGATGCTTATACACAGCATCAACAGGCCTCTTCAGGAATTAGATCCCTGAAACTAATTTTTGCTTGACACAGAGCTGGGCAAGGCCTTATCTTTATTAAACTAAAAAGCAATTAGAAAGAAAGAACATAAAGCAGTTGACTCATGCAGGAAAGCATGATAGCCATTTTCAGTGAGTTTCAGGAAGCATGGAGGGTGCCCAGAACACAAAGGTGGTGCTTTCAAGGTGGGGTGCAGAGGCTGATTTTGGGATTGTTGTCCGTATCCACTCTGCTCTGGTAAGAACCAAGCTGGAATACTGCATCTAATTCTGGAGTCCCAACATGAAAAGGATGTGAACATGCTGGAGAAAGTCCAGAGGAGACCACAAAATGATCAGAGGGGTGGAGCACCTTTTCTATGAAAACAGGCTGAGGGAGTTGGGGTTTTTCATCCTGGAGAAGGCTCTGGGAACACCTTAGATCACTTTCCACTACATAAAGGGGACCTACAGGAAGAATGGAGAGGGACTTTTTACAAGGACATATAGGTAGAGGATAGAGGTAATGGCTTTAAAGTGAAAGGGGAGAGATTTAGATTAGGTATGAGGAAGAAATTCTTTACTGTGAGGGTAGTGAGGCACTGAACAGGTTGTCCAGAGAAGCTGTGGATGTCCCATTCCTGGAAGTGCTCAAGACTTTGATGGATGGGTCTTTGAGTAACGTGGTCCAGTGGAAATTGTCCCTACTTATGGCAGGGATGCTGAACTTAGTGATGTTTCAGGTTCCTTCCAAACCAAGTCAGTCTGTGATTCTGTGATCGGGTTTTGAGTTTGGGTTGTTTTTGCAAATTCCCATTGATCTTAAACTCTCTGAGATCTTACAACTGTGTAAGTTGTAACTGTATGTTTTGAGATCACGTTTCACAAAAATGAGCCTTATCTTTACTGAGGCAAGTTTCCCATTTTTCTGGAAGGGAAGCGAGTGCTCATGTTCTGAATGGAGCTGCAGAGAGAGCACTAGAAGACAGGGATGAGGACTGTGAATATGAAAAATTATTTATTTTGTCAGTAAACTAGTTTAGAATTAGATGAGTCTGATGTCTGGAGGCCTGTCACTGCAATTTCATCAAAATACACATCAAAAAAAGTCTTAATTAAAAAATAAGACAAAAGAGGATTTTGAACTATTGAGAATTTGAAGTATCCTATATCAGCTCCAGAGGAATGAAACCTGTAAGCAAATCAGAAAAAAAAAATTATCATTTATCCTTATGAGTGTTGGCTGGTAGGGAGTGGGAATGAACATCAATAGTGTGAATTCTAAGATACGGAAATTAAATATCAGCACAAAACAGAACACCTAGAGCACCTTCAAAAAATAGTGATAATATTTCATTCTGTTCTCAGTGGTAGAAAATGGACTGGTTGTGAAAGGAGAAGGGTTTTTTAGTTCCTATCACTAAATTGAGAACTGAATACAAAAACCATGCTGTAAGACCTTTCCAATTTAATTTCCTGTGAGATATCTAAACATGTCTAGAGAAGCAAAAGTGAGTTTGAAATTTGAGCATTTTGGCTAGTGGGTGCCACCACAGAAGTTGCTTTCTTCAAGCCCCTGGAAGAACAGACAGGATTAACCCCACAAACAGAGAAAACTCCAAAGCTGAGGCCATTTGTAAAGTGGACAGGGTCCTGAATTTACAAAAACTGATACTCTCACCTTCAGAGTGCCTTGTCCATAGCGTGGCCACCATTTGCAGAAGAAAATACAGCAGAGAAAAAGCAGCACTCAGCAACAGAAGTGACTTAAAGCATTATGCAGACAGGAATAATCTTAAGGGATTTAAAAATAGATGCTCTTTAGATATTTAAAGTGTACTTCCTCCCAGTCCCTGTCTTGGAAAAGGTTCTGTTGACTCCTTCAGTGATGCCAGTAGCAGCCAGGACTGAACCTCTGTGCTGACAAGTCCATCACCCGTGGTAAAACCAGGGGTTCCAGCAGAACAATGTAATTTCTGCTGCCCTTTTTGCTAATTGGGAAAAATCTCTCTGCTTCCATTATACACACTGTTTACAGGACTGAAATGAAATGACTGCCATGTGTCACGCATGTGTACGTCTGTTTATAGCCCATACTCTCAGCGCATGGCAAAGAGAACATGTACAACCAAACAAAATGCTCTCACTCTAAAATGACCATGATCCTAAGTGCCATCAAACTGTCTACACAGATTCGTTCAATAGCGTTCACTATTTCTTTGTTTCCTCACCTCAAGGATTTGAGGAATTACTGTGATTGCAAGCATATTTCTACATTAGGGCATGGATGGGCCATGCAGCTAATTAACATATTTTAAGCTAACTCTGTGAAAATGGAATATGTGATAGGTTCCAAATGAATGGCTTATCAGAGTCCCGTTGAACTTATATGTCCATTATAACAAAAATAGACTGTAGAACAAAAGATAAGATGAAGGGGAATATTTTAAATTGAATGATTAACTTAATTGCTTTTTATTCAACTACCAGTAGTTCCTAGAAATGAAGGATGGGAGAAGCTATTTATTTACTTATTTATTTATTTAACTTTAGACTAAAAGAGAGAAAAAATTACCTTAAGTATGATTAATAATACTTTGATTTAAAGTGTAGATGAAAATCAGGAAGGAAGTTTACCTATGCATTTCAAAGGTGTATAGTCTTATGTGCTTCAGTTCTATATTCTCAATGTACAAAATAGCAGAAATAATTGTAGTAAAAACAAGCATCTTTAAACACATTATATTTAACTGTAAACCTAAAGGCCTAATTAATAAAAAAATTCAAAATTTGGTTCCTTTACATCAGAAGATGTAAACTCTCAAAAATAAATCCGGGGTTTAGGTTCTCAGTTCAAAGGAGGACACTGAAAGGGCCAATTAATTATTTTCCTACATTTTTTTTTCCACTAAGCATGCTTTTAGGGAAGACTATCAAAACATTGTTAGCCAGCATCAACCAGCTGCTACCTATAAGAAGCTAAAGATTAATTAATTCAAAAGTTGTTTTTTAGATCCTCCTGATATTTCAGAATACTCCTGATGAAAAAATGAATAAATGACAGGCTTTTCTTGTTCGAACCTTAGGATTTTTTTTTTTTGCTTTACATGTTCAAATTTAACAATTTGGAGAAAAATAAGATTGTATTAAAATCTAGTTTTATTTTCTAAACTAAAGCTCTTTGGTACAACCCAAACCATGAGTTTAAGGAATTTTACAGTCTTTTAACTCCTTCTTTGAAAATGTGGCTTAAATTGTGGCTGGTAGCTAAGCTAAGCCCTCACGCATTTCCCCCAGAGGGATGGGGAAGAGAATTGGAAGGGCAAAAGAGAGAAGAAAAATTTTGGGTCAAGATAAAGGCAGTTTAAAAAGTGGAGGGATAAAGGCAAACATAAATTAAGCAATGCAAAAGCAATCATCACTCACCACCAGAAACTGATGCCCAACCAGTCTCTGAGCAACAGTTACTTTGGCAAAACTCCCCCTTCCCAGTTTTACTTCTGAGTGTGTTGTTACATGGTATGGAATACCCTTTGGAGAGTTCAGGTAAGCTGTCCCAGCTGTGTCCCCTCCCCACCTCTTGCTCACCCACGAGGAGCAGACTCACAAAAGAGAGAAGATGCTGGTGCTACGAAAGCCTGACTCAGCAAGGGCTAAACCACTGATGCGTTATCGACGCTATTTTGCCACTAATCTAAAACACAGCACCATATGGGCAGCTATGGAGGAAAATTGCTCCATCCCAGCCAGAGCCAGTACAGGAAAGCAAAAATAAAACTGTGAAAAAACTGTTTAAATATTCTGAATATGTAACAAAATATTAATAATCTCAGAATGAAAGCTTTTGTTTTGAAAAATTAAAAAAAGTAAATTCATGATGTTTTTTCTGGAATATGGATTAATCCAGGAAAATATCTTTTTAGAGTAAAACTTTCCTCTGAACGAACCAGTAATAAGAACAATATTTATTATTTTCCTAAAAGTCCCTGTCTCTAGCAGCAAAACTCTCACTTGGTAGAAGAAGACAGGGACAGAGCATGGTATGCTAAAAAGGGTTTTGTCACTGGAAGATGGGGCATATCAGGTGAACAAGGGCTTCAGGCGTGAGGGTCAAACATGGCATTGAAAGACTTCCAAAGAAGAGCTGCCAGGAGAAGCTGGCAGTCAGTTGAAAGCAAAGCTCCTCAGTGCTGGATCTGGTAACCCCTAGAATCCTCATCACGAGCTGTGTAACAGGACAGAGCTTTGTGGGTAATGCTGAGTGGGAGGAAGCAGTAACGTGCTAGAGTCCTGGGCTGCTCTTCAGAAGGACCTCAGCAGGCTGGGGGAATGGTGGTCAGTCTCACCCCTGCTGTAATTTAGTTAATTGTGCCTTGGGGCAGCAAGATGTCTAACTGTTGGTAAAATATTCTTTGTAAATAAGAAGAAAGATAAGATTTTGGAACCCCATGTGTGTTGTTTGGCAGATCACTTTATTCTTATTAAGGGCTTTGAGTACAACCAATGAAGTTTGGATTGTGAGCACTTTGGGGAAGCAGAAGGACAATACTGCTGTCCTCTCTGGTGATCAACGATAGGACCCAAGGGAATGGCTTCCAGCTGTCAGAGGAATTAAGCTGGACATTAGGAAAAGGTTCTTCACCCACAGGGCTGACAAGCACTGGAACAGACTCTCAGGAAATGGTCATGGCCCCAAGCTTGTTAGCGCTCAGGAAACATTTGAACAATGCTTTCAGGCACATGGTGTGATCCTTGGGGTTGTCCTGCTCGGGGCCAGGAGTTGGACTTTGGATCCTATGGGTCCTTTCCAGTTGAGGGTATTCTGTAACATGGCCTGATGTCGTGTCAGGGGAGGTTTAGGTTGCATATTAGAAAAGGTTCCTCCCCTAGAGGGTGGTTGGGCACTTGGACCAGGCTCCCCAGGGAAGTGGTCACAGCCCCAAGCCTGAGAGAGTTCAAGAAGCATTTGGACAACACTCTCAAGCACATGGTGTGTGTGACTCTTGGGGTGTCCTGTGTAGGGCCAGGAGTTGGACCCAATGATCCTTGTACGTCCTTTCCAATTCAGCATATTCTGTGATTCTGTGATATTCATAACAATTTGAGAGTTCTGTAGCTGTGGGTCAGGAGGCCCAGAGAAGGTGTTTGGATTCTCCATTCTTAAAGATTCTCAAAACACAACTCGACTCAGTCCTGGGCAGCCACATCTAACTTTGAGTTAAGCCATGCTTCGAGCAGAGGATAGGACTAGATGATCTTGAGAGATCTCTTGCTATGCATTTTTGGCTGTGATTTTAACTCATCTCAACACCCCAGAGGTGAATCTTCCTACCACGTCTTTACTTTGTGTTCACAAGTTTGTGAAGGTTCAAGTTACTAAATTTGGTTACTAAATGTAGTTACTAACTGGCATCAATTACTAATGTGGAACATTTTGTAACAGAAATTTAAGTTATCATTTGCTCCTACACACATCCTGACCTCCAGAAAAAGATTTTGTCCTTGCTGTTATTTTATCAGCTGAGGATTTTTCTGTTCTAGCAAAAATACCCCTTGACATTAAACTTCATGAAACCACCTTGGTCCAACATAATTATTACTTTTGTCATTTTTACTTCACAAGTAACTGCAGTGGTTTCACACTCCTACACATTTTTTGTAATAGGTGTTGTTATGGTGATACATTTCACATACTGTATTTCTTCATATGTCTCTGTTAACAGTCTTTTGTGTCCCTTATATACTTAAATATGCTCACAAGTGACCAGTTTGGGGTATTTAATCAAGGAACAGCTGAGATTTTTTTGCAGATTTTTTTTTGTGTTACGGCTTGGCTTTACTTATTTCTCTGTCAACTAACTGCCTTGTCATGTTTTTTATTTCTTCTTGTAATTTTGCAGCTTCCTGCACTTCACATTCATTGGGGTGTCAAGTTTGCTGGTGGCATTTGGTATCCTTGTTTATTGCCCACACCCCACTGCTGCATTACAAAGAGCTCTAACTCTTCAAAAACACCAGAGAAAGCTCAGCCTTTTAAACTGCCTAGTCAACTGAACATTAATACTGCTCAGTGAAACAGGTATCGGCTCCAGCTTAGATTTACAGTCTCATGTTAGCGGCAGATGGAATGAGAATTCCACTTTCAAGTGCGATTATTTTTCTTTTTGTTATTTGTGACTGAGTTTCTGGGTTGATTATTGTTGAGACAAAGTAAAGTGCATAAAAGTGTGCAACATTCATTCAGCAGCCCTGAAAGGAGCATATTCTTGAATATCAGAGTGGTGCTACAGTAAATTGCCTCTTTATTTATTATAACAGTGCATACAGAGGAGATGACAGCAGAGCTAGTGAGACTCTGCATATATATATGGGCTACATCATTAATGAGAAACAGCTCTGCTAATTAACTCTGCTCCCTAATGAAATTAAATTAATGCAGTAAAAGACTTTTACAACAAAGTCAATACAAACCCAAAGTATATCAGTTTCTATCTCCTTCATTACGGCAGGGTGACATAAACAATATCATGATTCCATGTTGGCATGGAGCAGTAAGCATTGGCAGAGAGGAAGGGGCATTTAGTGTTGGTAGGCTGAGGTTGTTCCAGTTTTCTCAAAAAACCCCAAAAGATTCCTTCACTCATCCCTTCCTTTCCTGCACATGTACAAATCAGTGAACTATTTCTCACTTTTCAAGTTAATTTTGGAAAAAAACTTGACACAGAAATTTGCCCATGTAAATTCATTAAAAGCAATATAAGTTAAAATTAAATTGTAAGCTTGAGTTTTCTTCCTGAGTGGTGAGCCGAATTCTTTGAAAACTTCACAAAGCATATTCCCAATGACTGGTCCCACAAATTATCATCTGCCTTCCACTCCAGGAGCATCTCCTTAATATGCTGTTTGGATGCTCTGCTAGTTCTTTTCTTTGAGAGTGTCCTGGTTTTCCATGCTCGAAGCTGAGCTGAGACCACAAATAGCTTAGCTCTCGCACAACTTGAGTAATGAATTATATTGCATCATGATCCCACAATAGAACGGGTCTTCAAAAGTGAGAAAGACATCAAGAAGCTGTAGAGTCACCTCAGGGGCTTTTTTTGGACATAAGTGCATGGAGAACACAAAATTTGGTGATGCACTCCTGGTGCATCATTATCCGCTTCAAGCTGCCCAGACACATGGACAGCATATTGACAAAATCAATTTACCCCATACTAAATTCTCCTTGTTCAGAGCAGACAGACAGCAAACCATTCCAAGCAGTGCCTTCTACTTTCTTGGCACACTACTCGGGAGGATTTGGAGTGCTCAACAGTATCTCTGGTGATGTTTGCATACTTTGATGACAAGTGTTTTGTGGCACAGTCATGGCTGCCATGGCCATATGTGCTTTTATGATTATATCATATGTGTCCTTGATGCTCAAATAAAGGAGATTCCTCTTCCATTTGCCTCCTCTCAATTAACTTCTCAGTGTGACCACATGTAGAATTTCGTATCTGAAATGAGGCAAATAATAAGCAGCTCATTGGAAATAATTCTGTGTATCTAAATGGGGAAAGCAGTGATATATACATGTAGACTTAAAAAAACAGAGAGTGGGTTCTCCATACTTGCTTTCTAAGCAGATAGTATTCATGGCTCAGCTTTGCCTTGGAATTCTGTCTTTCTTGTCTTTATTTCAGCCATAGTTGTACAATACTCTCTCTTTGGGATCACATAGGTAGAGCATTTATTCTTTTTGTACAGTTGCTCTCTAGGTTGAAAGTCCTGGGGCATCTTCAGGAGTGATTACGTAGAAGTTAGAGAGAAATCTGATTCAAGTCCCTCTGTTTATATACAACTGCTCTTGCACCAATTTATGACGTACATTACAGTCATATTGTGAAACCAGACATTTTGTAAAATGAATAAAATCTTCAATCATTTCTCAGAATGACTTCCAGTTATTTTGCAAAATGACAGAAAATAGTTGGCAGGTATTATGCAAAATATCGAATCTCTAGCTTTTTGAACCTGTTGGTTTAAAAGATAACAGAAAGAGCTGTTTCCATTTTATTTCCCAGACTTTACTTTGCAAAATTTACAGCTGTTTTTAACTTTTTGTGCCATTGGATTGATATTTGACTTGACCTTCCCCACTAGAAAAATAGTGATAAAAAGTGACATTTTGTGAAATGCTGGAAACCATTAGGTATTTCAGGTGATGACCAAGTAAAGGATGTAGTCCAATGGTGTAGTAAAATGGCCATTATTTTCTGAAATACCTAAACACAGTCATATTATATGGCTGAAGCCATCATTTCATGAAAGAATAGCAAATTGCCAGTATGTTTTTTTTAATGGCCACTTTCACAGATCCATCATATTATATACAGATAGTCTGCTGTTCAGGCTTAAACTTCTGCAGGCCATTTCACTGCAAAGACAGTTTTATTCTTGCAAGCTGAATTTAACTTATAAACTGCTTTTCACAATGTGAAACTTCATGATGCTATTTCTAGCATATGGACACATTTCATGTCTTGAGAAGATTCTCATTCAGCTGCTCCTTCTGAAGCAGAGGTCAGGGACTGCAATCTGCCTCCATGTATGTGGAATTTGCACCCATTTGTGTTTCTCTCCATGCAGTTTCCAGACAGGTGGGACTCTCCTCTCCAAGGGTATGATTGAAGGTTGTCCATCACATGCTTTTCCATTAATGCAGATACAGTCTGCCCTTTCATATTTTCTCTCTCATCTCTGTAGTTATCTTGTTACTGAAGTCTCTGTGAGGTCTTGCTCCACTGACGAAAAGTACCGGAAAGACAAAGTCCTATGTGCAATTCTTACATGTTGTTTTTAGAGACCATGGTGCCCCTGCTCCACTAGTGTATGCCTCGCCCCTCAACCATTGGCTGGTTGCTGTGTTTCTCCATGCTGCAGACATCTAAAGCAGATGAGAGCCTGTGAGCTCCTTTCCGTGAGTCCTTCGCTTCGCATGTGTTCCCTGTCGAGCACAAGTCAGGGTCTTGCTTGTTACAGGTTCTAATGGAGCATTTGGGGAGGCTATTAAATTTCTCTGCAAACATCTCTCTTGCCTCTACTGTCGGCATTGGGCATGTGTCCCTTCCTGGCTATGACCCTGCTGTGGGTGGGGTTGCCTGTAGATTTGACAGCTGACCCCCCAGCTGGCTGTGTGTCACCCTTCCCAGCGATGAGACTGGCACCATTTCCATTAGCAAGGCCTGAGTCAGGTGAGTCTACCTGTCTGAAGTTCAAGAAAGGCAAACACAGGGTCTACACCTGGGGAGAAATAACCCCCTACACCAGGACAGGCTGGGCGTCAACCAGCTCTGCAGCTCTGCAGAGAAGGACCTGGAGGTCCTGGGTGTCCATGAGCCAGCAGGGCCCTTGTGGCCCTGGTGTCCTGGGGTACATTAGGAAGAGCTTTGCCAGCAGGTTGAGGGAGGTGATCCTGCCCCTCGAATCAGCCCTGGAGAAGCCACAACTGGAGTGTTGTGTCCAGTTCTGGGCTCCTCGATACAAGGAAGACATGGAGCTCCTGGAGCAGGTCCGGTGAAGGGCAATGAAGATGAGTATCTCTACAATTCTACTGGAGCCTCTCTCTTATGAGGACAGGCTGAGAGAGCTGGGCCTGTTCAGCTCAAGTAGAGATGACTGAGAGGGGCCCTCATCAATGTCTATCAGTATCTGAAGGAAGGGTGCCAACAGGATGTTTCCAGGTTCTTCTCAGTGGTGCCAAGCACTAGGACGCAAGGCAATGGGCAGAAACTGATACACAGGAAGTTCCATCTGAGGAGGAACTTCTTTACTGCGCAGTGACTGTGCACTGGAACAGGTTGCCCAGAGAGGTTGTGGAGTCTCCCTCACTGGAGATATCAAGAACCATCTGGATGCAACCCTTTGTTACGTCCTCTAGTACAACTTTGCTTGAGCAGGGAGGTTGGATCAGGTGACCATTCCAACTGTTGTTCATTCCAACCTTATCCAGTCTTTGATTTTGTGATTCTGAGCCCCAGCCACATGTGAATGACATACAATTCCTTGAGGGCACAGCTGCCAGAGCTGATGAGCAAAACCAGCCTGGCATTCCCAGACTGGAGGCATTAATGGGAAAGAGTGAAGTTACTGGTTGAGGGTGAAAGCAGCCAGCTGTCCTGTCTGCTGCCTCACCTGAGAAAAGAGGACTGTATGTTACCTATAGCTAGCCTCCAGGGAATGGACAGTGTATTTACTTTTACTGGTTTTTCTCTATTCAACAAAAAATTTGGTTTATTAAGAAGCTGCTTGCAAGTGAGGAAAATTACTTCACTGAGAGCCAGATGTTTAGTTCGATTTTCTGAAATTTCTGTCTGGGAAGTCAAGTTGGTGTTTTATTAATGGGTCCTTGACTTTTGAAACCAGTGCTTGCTTCCAATCAAGTCCTAGCCATAGGGTTTACTTACAGGAAAAATACACGTGAAGCCCTATTTCTCTGAAAACAGCAGAAATCTGTGAATTTATGGGTCACAAGTGTCCAATCCTGCAACTCTGTTGAGGCTTTTGTTCAGGAACTGCTGCCTCTGGTGCCTTCAGGGGTTCTCATGCCCATCTCTCTCCATCCCTTGAGAAAGCATTAAGTGCCTGAAACCCCCAAAACCTCTTTCTTGGCCTGCAGCTGTGGAGGTACCTTCTTCCTCAACCAGTACCTTTAGTCTAAGGCACCCTTGTTGTGGGGAA
Source organism: Dasyornis broadbenti (assembly GCA_013397935.1). NCBI lineage: Eukaryota > Metazoa > Chordata > Aves > Passeriformes > Dasyornithidae > Dasyornis > Dasyornis broadbenti. Next base: position 229,201 of record VZRN01004312.1, read on the forward strand.
TACATGGAAATGGAAATTTCAGGTGACATAGACTGTGGAAAACTGCCTTGAAAAAAAAAAAAATCTGCATCTTAAGGGGAATTAGACAAGAAAGAATTACAGTCTCACAAAAGCCTCAAATCAAGGTTGTTGCAAAAAAGCAGTCTTGCTGTATTTATCCTTGCCTTGACTTGATTTTCTATGATTCCCTGGTGAGCTAGAGAGGGAGCTGATGCAGCTGAAAGACATTCAGCAGGCAAATTCCAGCCATATAGAAGGAGTGATGCAGGAGTGGTAACAAGGAGTGGCTGAGGGCAAATTTGCTTCTATCAGGGAGTTCCATTTTTCATCAACTCTAAGGATTCAATAAGTAACCTGAGATGAAGGCCGGAGTCACAGTCCACATCACCTTGTTGTTGTGTGGCAGAAACATGGTAATATTTTGCTCTCTTCTCCTCATTTCCTGTCATGTTCTTCAGATTCTATCCCCTCTATGTCCTTCTGTAATACTGTGTTTGTGTGCATGGCTGTTTCCTAGCCCAGAACTATCCTCCATCATCCAGTCAGCAAAATAAGGGTCTCCTTCAAGATTGTGGTGTCTCTGACCAAGCAGATGATGGTAACTGGAAATTCCCCTTCTATAGTAGTCAATTCCTGGCAGAGTTAAGAGAGACTTCATTCTCTCAGGGCAGGGGAAGGCTTTCTCTGCTAGACAGTGACTCTCACAAAGTAAGACAAGTGGTAGGCATAAAGTTTGCATAGACAGTCCCATAAAAAGCATGACTCAGTGCCGGCTAATATCACCAATTTAAATCACAGAATTATCACCCCCTAATTTGCTCATTATCATGCTGAGTTAGTATTAGCATCATTAGCATCAATTTTTATTTGAGGAAAAACCCACTACTGTTTTTTGTGATGCTATGGTGCAGGCTACCATGAAAATGTGCATTTTTATAAGGATTAAATGACTTGTAATTTTTAACACATGGATGAACAAGATTAGTTGGGCTGTACAGTCAGGAGGTACTGTTTGTAAAAACATGTTTTGTGTTTTGGAGGTCTTTCCAAACTCAGATACAAAATACTTTTTATTTATATGGGTTATTTTGCATGAGTGACTTACTTTACTTTTTCAGCACGTAGTCATTTTGTTTGTTAATAGGTTTATTACAGTAGAAGGGTTATAATATAGTGTTACAAAGCTATGCGGTGCCTACAGAATGCATGTAAGGCATTTTCTTTAACCAACCACATTGCTATGGGAGGAAACAAAAATGGTGTGCCAATTTCCATCCTCTCCCACAACAAGGAGAAAATTATTTGTGTAGCTTTAAAACAAATCTGGATGAGAGCAGTTTATTGCTTTCTTAATGACACTCAGTCAACCAGCAGTGAGCTACACATTCAAGCTGACTCCTTCCATGTTTTGGAAGTCTCTGTAGTTCTCTAACTACTCTTGAATCTGGCTGGAAGTTCTCTGCTTCTTTAATGTGATCCTTTGGGAATAAATGCCTTTGTGGACACATATTTCTCAGATCCACACACACTGCGAGCTCTCACATTTCTTTCTTAACAGATGTGATCCAGGCTGTTTGCCAAGGGTGAGCCATGAGAGCTGCCCCATATCTCACTTGTGTTATGAACTTCAGTGATTTCCAACTTTTGGTGTTGACTAGCATGACTCATACTCTGACCTGAAAACACCTTTTTATGATCCCACATCCTGATAGATATAAAGGGCCTTGAAGCAGGAAGGAAGGGAAGAAAGACTGTAGAAGAGATGGGATCCTATAAAGTAACCACCTTGGTGGAACCAAAACCAATGAACATAGCGGTGAGATTGCACAGGTACAACGAGATCAGCAATTGGTATTTGATTGCTGTCTGATGTGCAAGAGCTGTTGAAGGTGAAGCAGAAAGCAATGGAAAGACTCACAAGTCTGAAAAGGTGGATTTCAACAGCATCATGAGGAGACACTGTCATGGAAATTCATTAGCTGATAACCTCTAATTAGTTAAATGATTAAATTATTATCCCACTAAATCTAGATGAAAAGATGTGACATTATGCAGATGGAAAGAAGAAGAAAGATACATTAGTCATTGATGTCTTGGATTAGGGCAGTCAGAGATTTATATTTTTGGGGGATATAGGTGTAAAGCAGCTGAACTCTGAAAGCTTGAATGTCTTTCACAGAAATATTTTACCAAATTTTTCATATTTTTTTAGTGGAATTTAATTCTGTCTTCAGAGACAGCAACTGACAATACCATGCTGAGATATAATAAGCTTTTTAGCTATACTGGGTCTATTAGCTTTTGCCATCCCTCCAATCCAAGCAGTAATATTTTCATTTCTTCTACTAGTATAGGGTACAAAATTTATAGAACTGATTTCAAGCTAAAGATACTGTAACTAGTTATAAATTTAATAACTGCATAAAATCAACATAAAAAAAAGCATTGTTACCTTGGATACCGAAAATATTTGCCTTTTGAAGAGAAAACTGCTGCTGTCTGAATGATCTAAATAAAATTGTCCTCACTGCAAAATAGTATCTTTTAATTGCAGAATTCTGTGAATAATAACACAAGCTTTTGTTTGAACTTGCAATGTCCACTTCAGTAACAAAGTATAATTTTTTTCTTAGACATATTTTCATAATGTGTAAAAGATAACAAAATTCTTTTCTGCTGCAGTAATATCACCTCAAAAGGTGAGTTTGAGAAAATATTTTAAGAAATAACTATCACTAGTTTAGTTTTAAATAGCTGGTTTAATTGTTCATTTCACTTAGTTATCCTTGTCTTTACACTAAAGGAACAGACCTTCTTAGGAAGTGCAATACCTTCCCTGATATTTTATGAGAGCTTGTGGGGAATAAATAAGAAATGTATGGGAAAATGATATAGCTCTTTAAGTTTCAAAAAGCTGTACCTTAGTCCACAAAAATCTGCTCTTATATTTGTGTTTCTACATTGCAGATTCTCAAATCTCTTCCTAGTGCTTTTGAATTCACAAACCTTGATGTAAAAACAGCAAGACAGAAGACCCCATGACCTTCCTTCCCTCTTCTCCAAGTCCATCCACAACTCACTGGGTAACACCATGAGGAAATTGCTGAGGTCACCTTCCTGTTTACTAGCTGAGACACTGGAGGCAGTTTGTTCCATTCTTTCAGGAAGCTGATGTGCAGAGCCCTGTGTGAGTGTGTTGTACTGTGTCCAAGGCACACCCTGACTTGCTGAGGAGGGAGTTTGCCATGTCGATCACTGTCCTCTCCCAGGTCCTGCACAGGCTGCAGGAGGCTGATTCTAGCAGCAAGGCAACCTCCTGAGAAGCATCCCCACATTTTGCTTGAAGAAGCTGCTTCCACTCAGCACAAATGACAGCAGGTCCAGACAGCTAAGGGCAGTCAAGCTCAAAAAAACCTCATTGTAGCTTTCTAACTGGTCAAAATCATTCACATGCTGTATGTAGTAGGCCCTAAAGAGGTGATAAGGAAGGAAACAAATTATGATGACCCAGATGAAAATCAAGTTTTTTACCTGGGCCCAGAATTCTTGGTGCGAACAGAGGGAGGTGGAAAATTTTCTTGACACTTTTATCAGAATGAAAATCTGCAAGCCCAAGAGGACACAAGAAATGCAGGCAACAGCTACAATTATGGTGTAGTTCAGGGCTCTCACACTCTCCTGCTGTAGCTCTTTGTGGAACTTGAAGCATGTTGTATTACTGTACAAGCCTGAGCGTCCATACTCGGAGTAGAAGAGTGGCACCCCAAAGACCATGACAAAGAGCCACACGGCAGCGCTCGCTGCAATCGCATGCAGCTTCCTGTAAAACTCCACCTTGTCCTTCCACTGAAAGAAGATGAGCCACCGGATCACCAGCGTGATCACATAAAAAAGGAAGGTCAGGTACATGTGGATGTGCACCATGGCACTCACCATTTTGCAGAATGGAATATCAAACACCCACTGCTTTTTGACATAATAGTGGAGGCGGAAGGGCACCGTGAAGAGGAGGAGGCTGTGCACAACAACCAGGTTAATGATGGCAGTCGTGGTCACAGACAGAGTGTTCATCTTGAGCAGCACAAACGACATCGTGATGGACCCGATTCCACCCCCAGCAAAGGCAACCGAGTAGACAGTAACCAGTATGGCACTGATGGTGCTGCTGTGAGCGAAGGCAGAAGAGGAGTCACTGCTGTTCCTGGTGCCTTCAGTCATGTTCCTGAAATCTTCCTGGTACATATTCTAGAAATGAAAGAATACAAAAAGACTAAGATAAGGTAGGAATGAGAGGGTCTGCCTAAAAACCAGAAGGGCTTTCCACCTGGCTCTTGCTCAAGGAATAATCTTGGAATCTCATAGATGGTACCTGTACTGCATCAGTACAATAGCTGTAACCAGTACTTCTACCCAAACATCCTCCAACCTAGGGGAAAATGAATGAGAAGTTTAGGTAGAAAAGCTGCTCTAGCCCTTAATACATTGCTAACCATACCCTTAAAAACAAGCATGAATCAATAATCTGTGGGGAGAAATGATCCTTAGAGAAATGACATGATTGTGGTGGTTTTATGCTGTGTTATTAGTTCTCTCTTCTGAGCATCTGCATGCCTTTACAGTGAAAATCTGAGATACTGTTTGAATTCTGCTACTCATTCATCAATTTGTTTATTTGCAACACAAATCTGTCCTTCCCAGGGCCAGCTAACAACCATATGCTGTTCTATCTAAGCTAAAAATTTTGTTTGTTACCGAGAGCTGAGTTTTGCACACATTACATTCAACTTCTCCTCCATGGACAGTTTCTCTGAGCAAGGGATTAAACACCATAGATACTCAGACTCCATGGAAATCCTGCTTAGATCCTTCCAGGCCTGGTTGCGTGGGCAGGACTGTCCTAGTGCTCAGGGCCATTTCATATCTTACATGTAGTAACTGCGTGTTACGAAATGGGCTGTTAGAAAACACTGGGAAAGGACATCCTGGACGAGTGTAAATCAGCCTGCCCGGCCTGAGCAAAGGCTAGATGGAAGTTAATAGCAAGTTTAAAAATTATGCTATACATTTTTAATATACTACAGTCTAAAAAAGATTAAAATAATTCTTATAAATCTAAATGAAGCTTCTGGTAGGATTTTAAGTACGGCAAGATCATATAGGAGGGGAAGAATTCAGGTAGGGTGTTATCCTGAAGCACATTTGCATGTATAAAAATATCCAGAGGATGTTCACACTACAGTTACAGAAAAGAAACGGGGAAAACTGAACAGTGCTGGGCTCTGTACTATCCCAGTTATACTGCTACTGCTACCTGAACTGTAATTTAAAACTGGCTCTGGTACGTCATCCATTTCACCAGTGAATCCCACAGCACGAGAGAGGGTTTTCTCCCAACTGAGTTTTGTGATTTTTTTCATTTAATACTCAAATGCTTTTCACTTTAGAAAATAGTTTCTCAATCTCTTTGTATGAGTGTTTCAGCTTTATTTCCATTTTTTTTTCTTTTAGGTAGCACAACCGGTGAAAGCTGGGAAGGGAAAAACGTTTTTTAGCAGTCCTCTCATTTTACAGAAAAGAAGAAATGCCTAGAACAGTTTTATAAATTGGTTTTGCTCAGAGTGGGGAATGAATATCTGTTATGCACCTCAGACATTTTGTGTTGTTCCTTAGCAATATTTCTGAGCACTTACACTTACAGCAATCAAGATCTCTTCACACATTGAAAAGTTATGCATGAGCTATCCTAATGCATCTAAGGCTCCAGATATCTTATTAAAATCAGTATAAATATAAGTGCCATGTGTCAAACTGATGTGTTGGTTGGTGGCATTAGTGACCTTTTCTGTTTGATCCTGCATTTCAGTTATGTGGACAACTAATTCCAATACATTAAGAGAATTACAATGGGTTGGAGTGAAGGAGGTTTTTATCAAAGTCACTGCAGATTGGCACACTGCAGCTCTTGCATCAGAAATGGTGCAAGTTCCTTCCAGTTCTTTTCTCATTTCCGAGACACTGCATTTCAGCCTCACAACCATGCAAGTCAGAAGGGATTAGCAATATCTCTTCATCAGTTTCTCCAAGTTGTTAAGCTTCAGTATGTAAAGATGTCTCTAAAAAGTGGCATTATCACACTGTTTTGATTAAAAATGCATATTTAAAGTTTAAAAGTTTTAAAAGTGTCACAGAGGGAAAGGCAACACACTGGAAATGTGCCTTGGTGTGAGCAGTCCCAGCAGCAAGGCTTCACTTGAAGAGAAAGAACATCTTGTTGTCACCCTTCAGAGCCCAGCAGTGAAACTTGAACTGAAGGCAGTAAGAAGAGATAAGCAGAAGTCAGATAACTGATATTTTGCTCAAACATTCCAATGGACAGCAAGAGACCTATTTTTGTCTGCAAATAAGCAACTGAGCCACTGAAATGCAGGTTTCTGAAGAATTTGCTGCCATCGTTAAATCCCCACATTGTAAGATTCTACAGGATATGTAATTTTCATTAATCTTCAAAAAAATAAGCTACTAGTGGCTGTGATAGGAGATTATCAGCTCCCCAGTAGCAGAGGCACCTCAGTGAAATATCACTGTGTGATGAATACAGAGTATAGCATAACAGAGGGTGTGTTTCACAAAGGAAACACTGCTTTCTGGTGAAATGAGGTTCCTCTCATACTGACATTCACAAAGCTATAACCTACTAACCTGAAATGCAATTAACAAGTCCTTTTGCCAGAATTTAGCAGGAGGCACATGGAATACGAATTAATGTGGACCTTACAAGACACAGCTGTTCCTGTTTCTGTGCCTTCCCACTCCCTCTAGCAACTGCCAGTTCAGTGATAGTGCTCAAGTCTTGGAGCAAGGTTTGGTCTTCCTCTGTGTTAAGCTTCTCATGACTCGGCTGAACGTCTGCCGGACATGAGCCTTGAGCAGCCACGAGCCAGTGGTGGGCACCACTTCATTTGGATGCCATAGCAGCTGCTGGTGCCAAGAACTGGGGGACAGTTGCAAAAATAGCTGTTTTAGTCTGAAAAAGGAGGTAGGCTGCCAACAGGCCAGAGGCTGGCTTATTTCAGAAGTATGATCAGCAAAAAGGTTCTTCTGCATTCACGATTTGTCAGTTGTCAGTGTGGATAATGCCATCACATTCATTTCATGTGACTGCCTGTGCAGCACAGTCTTTAAGAATTCTCTGGACTGTGCTCTTCAGAACACAAAAAGTCATAATGATCAATCCCTGGCTGTGTTTAAGGCCAGGTTGGATAGGGCTTTAAGCAACCTGGTGTAGTGGAAGGTGTCCCTGCCCATGGCAGGGGGGTTGGAATGAGATGACCTTTAAGACCTCTTTCATCCCAAACCATTGTGTGATTCTATGGTTTATGAAAACAATTCAATCTCTTTCAAAATTTTCCAAGTAAAAAGTATTCATTCCAACCTTCAGGAACTTGTTTCTCATTTATCTTACTGTTATCTATCTATCTATTAAAAAAGAAAAAAAAAAAACAAGAGAGGAAAAAACCATACCTCTGGACAGAATTTGTACAACCTCATCCTCCAGGCATTTTATGTGCTTTTGCCTCTGTCTTCAGATTTAAAAACCTTCCATCAAATTTTGGCTTCCCCTATAGATACCTGATATGAGACAGAAGATACTTATTCTCTCTTGATCCCAGCCATACCTGTGGCTCCTCAGTGAATTGCCATTATACTCCTGCTTGGTTCTTACATGAACAAGTTCGCATTTGGCAGGGGTAAAATGCTTATTGCTAGTTTGTGCCTGACTTAGCAATCCAGATCAGCCTGTCACTAGCTTGTTCCCTTCATTGCACGCTGTTTTCCCAACCAGGCCCATGAGTCACCCTTATGTTACATCAACATTATACCAACTTATTAAAAAACCCACTTCATATGTCAGAAATGATGACACTCTTACATTCTCTGTCAAACAGTGAGTTCTACTCTGTATAACAAGTGTTTGCAAAATTTATCCCCCCGTACACGTCTGCTGAGAGACTGGCAGGCTTCACACAGATTTTCATGTGTTCTGACAGTTGGGTTCTGCAGAAGAAGCATTTGCTGCCTGCATGCACCCAACTGAGAAGTTTCATTTGAATTTGGAGGAGAAAAAAGTTCAGTTCAAATGAAAGATTTCTATTTTTGACAGGCTTAATAAATTGAAAAATGAGTGTTTGTCAGAACTGACATTTCTGCATTGAACCAGACTAGGCTGGAGGAAGTGCAAAATACAATTATTTTTTAACAAATACAAATATTTTTAACAAAAATAATCTTCATTTGTTTCACAGACATCCTCATTTAGTCTCAAAGATGTTTTCTGTTGAGGGCATTGTAATTGCATTTCATTTTGTTCTAATTCCGTGTGGTGTTATGGTAATGTAGGCTATGCCACTAGAATAATTGCAGAATTCCTTTAATTTCAAAATAACCAGGGACACCTGAAGTTTGATGTATAAGAACCTGCTTATAAGAACCTTAATGGAAAACATTACAAATAAAATAATATTAAATATCAAGTGCATTTTTACATTTAGTCATCAACTTTTTTCAAACGACTTTTTGTAATTCCTCTAACTCATTCGGTAGCTCATCGACTCATCTTTCAGGCTGTGTCAACATTACACTGATGCTTTGCAGTTTCAATTCAGCCCATTGAAGAACAAATGGGATGGAAAAGCATGTTGAGTTAGTCTTCTTTCTTTTGAGATTGTCACTATTTTTACACAAAAAAAAATGGAAACCATGAAGTGTTCTTAAAAATCATTATTTACCTCCTTAGCTGTATCTTAACAAAGAGAACAAACCCTTCTGGTCCTTACAGAGACTGGGTGATATCCAACAAGCACACAAAGATGGATGAAAACAAATTGCACTTCTTCCCAATTTCAGAAGGCAGTGTAAAACTACAGGGTAGAAATATGGAAAAGAATGAAGCAATGCTGTTCTTTACTAGAAAATTACAAAACACAATGAGAAAATAGTTGTGCAGAAAAGCTTTAAAATGTGTTCAAAATAAAACAGAGACAATTGAATGCTTCCCCCACCCCACCCCAAAGTTGCAAACATTCTTTTAAAAGCTTTGCAAACCAAGGCTTTTTTTTCATTCTGTGTATACTTACAGATTAGCGTTTTTCTCCACTCTTCATGTGTTGTTTACTTGGATCTTCATTTTATGTAAACTCTAAGAACAAAAAGCAAAAGACCTGATTCTTTAAAGAGTCATTGCCTTACTTCCTTCTTTGAGCTTACGACAAAACAATAACCTTGAGGCTCCGCTAAGTGAGGGTAGGGCTGCCCACGAGCACACCACCTTGGGAACATTTTGAGTTGCATCACAGCATCCCTTATTTTGCAGCTACTTCTTTCTCATTAGAGGTCTTCAAAGCCTCCCATTTCTGAACAGTGCTTTCTACTACTCCCTGAAATGATAAACTATACACACAGATGTGAACCTCACAGTTCACAAAGACACGTCTTTGGAAAGGCTGTCCCCAAAGTGGAGGGGATCATTTGAAAGAGTGTTTTGAGAGAACCGGCCAAGACAAGAGCAAAATATGATCTAGATGTAACTGACTAAGAATGGGTTTGGATGTGGTCAGAGATACCCGAGTGTAAGGGATGAAATAAAGCTCCCTCCACAGCCCAGCACCATTTCTCAGCTCTGCTTTCTGCCAAGATTTTAGCTCGGTATCTGGATCTCAGGACATGGTGCCATCACTACAGCTGTGCTGTGCTAGCAGAAGGAAACTAGGAGATTTAATTTAAAAATTATTAGCCATGGCAGGTTAAAGGCTCATTGAGCAATGATGGTTGTTATGAGGTGTATGTGTAGTAAAAGATATCTTACTGCAGGACTGGGTGTCTGTAAAGAGTCTGTGCAAGGTCAGTTTTGCTCTCCTGCAGGCTTAACATGTTTCTGTCAGAACACACAGTTATATTTGAGTATCATAGTTTTGAAAGCAACAGTATAGACATACAACTTTTACATGTAATCTTACATAAGAACATTTTAACTGACTATATCCTGTTGCTTCACATTTGGTTGAAAAGAGCAGAAGGGAAGTCCTGATCTGTCCTACTTCACAACAGACTGGTATGTGATGGAGATTGTCTTTTTGCATTTTGCAGTTTTAACAGTGGCTGACAGCTAAAGAACCGTTTTGATAATATTAAAATCATAATAATAATGTTTAGCTCTTCTCTAGTACCTTTCTGCAACCTGGTCTTAAAGCTCTGTTGAAGGGCATACAGCTAAGAGCCGAAAACTCTGTGGCAAAGTCAGAACTAAAGCTAGGATATCCTTTAATCAACAGCTGTGCCTTCTCAAGTAGTTATTTTGCTTGGCTTCTTCTACGTCTTGTTCTAGAATGAATGCATTCTAGAAGTGGGAAGAAAAGCTAAGGTACCTTTAAGACCTTCAGGTAGCATCTGTATGCGGTTTTCAAATTATACAATATTTTTGATACATACAATAAGTTAATACCTAGTTAAACATAAGTTAAAACATAACTAATATGTTTTAATATTGAATATTGATATATATTGTGGATGCAATATAATAATTACATAACATACAAGCTACATAATTTTGTTGATAAATAACAATGTTGTTTTCTCAAGCAGTCAAAACAAATAAGACTTTTTCAGGTTGGCTTCTTTCCATATGTTTGCAGTTGGTAAATCTTCAATCCTTTAATCCAGGATTAAACCAAATAGTGAAATACCAGAGTATGGTCTGGGACAGACACCCTCATTACCTTTGTTGGTCTCTAATTTGTAGTTAGCATCAATATCTAGATAGGTATAGAATGCTTAATATACACCATTGCAATTAATTTTCTCTGCTCAATTGATGCCATTTTGCCCAGGATTTACTGACAGCATGTATAATGGAGTCCAGACTGGTATGTTTAGATTTTCAGCTGTAATGTACTGAGATGGTGGCAGAATACGATTATTTTAGAGCATCACCGATTTTAAACACAGATACTAGAAATGCATGTATTTTAAATGTTATGAGTAATTGCTGGTAATTTTAGTAATACCTTAAAAATCTAGAAGTATGATAGTGTGTTTTCATAGTACCATTGTATCACCTGGATTTGACTATTACCTAGTTCATGTTTGCATTACAGCCACAGTTTCATGGGCCAAGGTTGTTTAATAGATGTGAGTCTGGGCCAGATTTCAAGGACTACTTGTCCTGAGACTGATTAGCACCAAGGTACCTCCAGTCTGGATTGTGTGAAAGGTCCTTGAGCAAAGAGAACCATGCCCTTTATGCTCAGGCATAATATGTGCTGTTAGTGTTTTTTCAGCAGTTCCAAACTTAGAGCTGTACACAGAATAACCATGGCAACACAGGTGTTTTGTTTGTCTACATTCATTGTGCCAGGACTCAAGGATTTGGAGTGCCTATTCAGAAGGGGACTATGCGGGGTGACAGGAGCTATGCAAGCATGGTGGTTGGGTCTTCTAGAAAAATACTCCTCTCCTTCACCTATGTAAGTGGCAGAAAGCAAAAAACAAGATCCACCTGGACACCTTAAATTCACTGTGAGTAATCAGTTGTGATTTGTGGCTGTCACACAGGCAGTGCAAAGTGTTCTATGAGTGACAAATACTGCCTGTGACACATCTGAAAGAACATTTTGGAAAAGCACAGGGGGTAAAATGTGAATTGCAATTCCTTGTTTCACACACCTTTGCATAGCAGAGACATAAATTCAAGCTCCTCAGAAAAGTGGAAAGATATCTGGTGGTGTCCTCCTCGTTTCTTTTCTTGATTTAGCGGAAAAAATACCCACTTTGCAAGTTACTATCCCTGGGCATTATTACTCAAATTTGCTTAAATGTACCTGAGGCAAAGTGGTATGGAGAAAGTCTGTTTCCCCTTCAATCTGTCTCACTACCTTTTCCTTCTATGGAAATGCCAAAATTGCACCATGTTGAAATATAGTGTATAAATAAAACACCCTCAAATTTCTGTTCAGGTCTTAACCAGATCCAGATCTTTCAGAAAAGTACTGAAAACAAACCAAAGACTAAATCCACACCAAAATCTGCAGTATTTATTCTTTGATAGTGTGGTAAGGATCCCAGATGTAGAAACCAAATGTTCCAATATTAATAACACTAGCAATTAGCCCAACTTTCCCCATACCTTCTTCTCTTTTCTACTGGACTATGCTTTGCCCTCTGTGTTTGTCACCAAGGGCAGGAGAACGAATCAGAACTGCATACAAAAGGTATCTGCTCAGTCTCCAGCCTAAATGGACTTTTTGAGAAGGCGTCTTACTTTTATTTAAGAGCTGCACACTTCTAGCAGTCTATCACCAACTTTAATATTACCTTTTTTTGAAGGATTTTACTAGCTCATGTCTGTTGCAAGCCAGTAGGTTTTTCAGGGGATGTGCCTTTCATCAGGAATTCAGCACAGCAATTCACTCATTATGGGAGCTTGCTCTCACCAGGGTGAAAAAAAATTGGAGGGGGAGCTGATTGACAAGGAGATGTATTACTCCTACCATAAAGATGACATTGGACTGCAGAGAAAGAAATATATGCAGCACCACATGCCAATTCTATCTGCTTATATCCCTTTTGAAGAAGAAAAATCCTTCCTTTCACCTTGAAAAGACAGTGCTCATCCTAAAATTTGTTTGAACTTGGTACTAGCCTCACTAATTGCCTGCTGGGTTAGGCAGCATGTTGTAAGGAAGAATATAATTTTTTACAAGGATTTCAGCACAAGTCTGTCGCTAATCAGCCTCAAAATGTTTACTGCAACCACTAATACTGCTTTATTCCCAGATTGCTTATTTCATCTGATTTCTGGCTGCAGAGGTAATGCAAACTATATCATCAGGTGCATGGAAAAAGTAATTTCACTAAAGACCACCCTCATGCTGAATATGCACATACAAATATTTTTGAAACTTAGTATGCTAAAATGTGTTGTCTATGTTGGCAGAGGAACAAACCTCCCTGCATCAGTCTAAGGTCTGCCCAGGAGCAGTACAGAAAGCAAAGCATGCTGCCAACACTGATTGATAATGCAGATGATTTCCTACCTTAGTGTAAACACAATTAATACATGACTTTTCTACTACAGTTAGGTTAGAGAGGAATTCAGGTTCCTCCTGTCATTTTAGAAAGGAGGAATTTACTGTAAGGGAATTTTTCCCCACTACATTCTCGGAGTACACTGGTTTGTAAGAGCCTTTCCTTGATCAGCACAGCTACACGCTGCATATTAGAGTGAGGTGCTGTGTGCATGCAAGTGCCCTGTTACATCAAATTGTTTGGGCTGAAATGGTTCACTTTACTGTTAAATTTGGAAATCTCCATTCTGAGCAAATGATAAGCAACTGTGTTAAAGGAAGCTCTTCAGTGCATTTGCCGAAGTGTGAAACCAATTGTGCTGTCAACAAGCTCATTACTTATGCATTTTTTTTAACTTCTGCCTATTTGAAGTTCAGTTGAAATATCTAAGAAGGCAGTTAGACAGCCCAGCCATAGGTGTAGAAACACTTAAGGTAAGTGCTGCTGTTCTGGGCTGTGGAAGGATACCCACACCTGCCCTTTGTCCCACTATCCTCCTAATATGCTTTCTCCTAGCTTCTCCCCATGTCATTGAAACAGGAGTCCACAGAAAATCTTGCCCCATGCTGTTTGTGGCCTTAATGCTGTCTTGCCAGTTCAAATATACTTATTCTGTTTTGGAGTGCTCTGTGCTATGGTGTTGCACTGGTTCCCTGTACTTGGTTGATCTTTAGACCTCTTTGTAGAAAAACAGAACTGAAAACGTTAAGTTATGAAATAGTTTCCCTTTCTAACTTCCTTCTTTTCATTTCATCCAGGCTATTTGATGTTCTGTACATCTTCTTTATCACTGGAAAGCATAGGAGCCCAATATTTTATGTCATTATTCACTGTAGCTGTAATGAACCCTCAGCTGAAGACAGACTGACAGGACATTCCTGTATGATACTATGAGCCCTCCAGGACAGATGTACAGGTAAAAAAAGCTAGTAGAATCCACATGGAATCAGTGAAGCATGGTGGAGAGAAGACCTAAATAGCACCAACACAAGCTGGTACAAAATTAATTGTGTAGGAGATACCCTGTTGTGTTGGGTTTGTATGGCCAGTGGGCCATTTGATAGTGGGGGAGGCTACAGGGATGGCTTCTGTGAGGAGCTTCTAGAAGCTTCCTCCATGTCCATCAGAGCCAATGCCAACCAGCTCCAGGATGGATGTGCCAAGATGGGGCCAATTAGCCCAGATGATAAAGCCTCTGTGATAACATATTGAAGAAGATAGGAAGAAAAAGTTATTACATTGTTGTAATTGCAGCCAAAAAAGAGCGGGATGAGAATATGCAAGAAGAACAGCTCTGCAGACACCAAGGTCAGTGGAAAAGGAGAGAGAGGAGGTGTTCCAGTCACTGGAGCTGAGATTCCACTGCAGCCCATGGTAAAGACCATGCGGAGGCAACTGTGCCCCTGTAGCCCATGGAGGATCATGGGGATGCAGAGATCCACCTGCAGCCTGCGGAGAAGACCCATGCCAGAGCAAGTCAATGCCTAAAAGAGGCTCTGAACCTGTGGGCGGCCTGTGCTGGAACAGGCTCCTGGCAGGGGCCTGCACACCCATGAAGAGAGGAGCTCATGCTGGAGCAGGTTTCCTGCTAGGACTTGTGACGCCATGGGGAACTCACCCTGGAGAAGCCTGTCCTTGAATGACTGCACCCCAGGGAAGAATGACCTATGTTGCAGTAGTTTGTGAAGAACTGTTGCCCATGGGATGGACTCATACTGGAGAAATTAATGGAGTACTATCTTGCAGGGGAGGGACCCCATGTTGGAGCAGGGGAAGAAACAATGTGTGATGAACTGACCATATCCCCATTCCTCATCTCTCTGTGCCACTGGAGGGGTGGGGCAGGGTGGGGGATNCTGCTTTTATCTCACATTATCCTGCTTCGATTTTGTTAGTAATAAATTCAGTTGATATCCCCAAGCTGAGTCTGTTCTGCTCATGACTATATTTAGTGAATCATCTCTCCTGGTCCTTATCTCAACCCACGAACACTTTTTTATACTTTCTCTCCCCTGTTCAGGTGTGGAGGGGAGTGAGGGGGAGGCACAGGCTTTGCTGGGTGTCTGGCACCCACCTGTGCAGATATGAGCTCCGGTGCCAAAGCAAAATTGCCACAGTAGGGCAGTGACCTGACCTTTAGCAGCTCAACAGGATCGGTTAGATTTGCCATAGTAACATGCCTCTTTAGTCCCATTGCTTCTGGTTCTCAAGTTAGCACATTAAGCACTAATTCAAATACATCTTCACAGAAAAGATTTCCCCAAAATAGCTTTCCTGTTGATATCAGTAATGGTAAGATTTTGGGGAGTTTAAGAAAATAAAGCATGCAGTTAACGTGTTTAATTTGGCAACTGCGATGAAAATGAGAAGCATCAGCTCACTGAGTAGTAATTTCCATTGTTTCCTTTTTCTCTCTGCACCATCAAATCAGGTTCATCACGGAAAGTGACTCAATGATTTCTACAGCCCTCATGGTAAGAGATCTCACCATGTATTACTAAGTACAGTCAGTGAAGATAAAGCAATGTCTCTTTTGTATCCACTCCAGATTTTCCTTATGTCTCTTATTTTGGCTAGAACTCTTTCCCCCTTATTTTCACTTAAGAAGAAAGATTTCACTCTGTTCAGTGAGCTGACAATAAAATAATGAATTCTGTACCAAAAGCTATCTCTACTTAATTTTCGGACTGTTTCCTCTATCCACATTAGCGGGCATCTGACCTCATTCCATTCCCACACCTAGGATTATCCTCACATGAACTTAATTTCAGCTGTGTAACAGAGATCTCTTCTGAGTTAGGAAGAAGTTCATTAAACTGGTGAGAGGTTCTAACATTATATTTGTTATGCTTTTTCCGAAGGATTTTTCCCCTGGACTTTTTTGTTTCAGATTCAGAAGCAGCCTGCACATGGTATTTTTAGGGGTAAAATGGTAGAATTCATGGAGTATTTCTGAATGGCATCGGATAAAGAAGATATGCATGTTGCCATGTAAGCCTGAGGTATGCCTGCATTTCAGAACAAAGTGCTGTGTAGAAATATCTAAGCTAGTTTTAAATAGGTAGTTGGTGATACATCTGTGTTGGAGTGACACTCCCTCAGCAAATTTATCCCTGTTTTCCAGGCTTAGAGGCTTCAGCACTTCAATTAGCTCCTCCAGAGCTAGTTTTGGTACCTTTGCATGACTGCAGAAAGTAATGGGCATATCCCAGGCTGTGTCGATTGTGACTGTAGAATCTTAAAAACATCCAGGTTGGTAGGGACCTCGGGAGATCTTACTGTCAAACCTCCTGTTGAAAGCAGGAATACAGACTGAGGTATCCAGGGTCCCATCAAACTGAGCCTTGAGTACTTCCAGCAGGGGAAATTATGCTACTCTGAATTTTTCAGTGTCTGTCTTGGACAAGGAAGACAGAATCTGGACAAAACATCCCAGGTGTGGGCCCAACAGGTAGTAAATGGAGTAGAATAATCACACTCCTGACTTGACAGCTGTAATCCTTGACTTGCTGGCTGGGCTCCTGCTGATGCAGCCCATGATGAGGTTTCATTTCATTGCGGAGCTGTGTGAGTGTCTGGGAGCATCAGGGATGGTGTCTAAAAGTGCCAAAGTGAAGGCAGATCTGGCAACCTTTTATGAAGGGGATTTGAGATGATCAGCATCTGAGCTGATTCTGAAAAACTTACGCATCATGAAAAGAGTATCAGAGCCTATGAGAAAGCAAGTAGAATCATTATGGAAATTTCCTTCTTATTCTTTTAGCAAAGATTGATTGGCAAAACCAATAACACTTTCTTCTTGTCTTCTAATAAATTTCAGAAAGGATTATGAAAGTGTGGATGCTATTTTAAAAAGAGACCAGTAGCCCTTTCTACAATGCTGATTCCCAAAATACACTTTTAACTACTACTTTACTTCCACTGATTTCATAAAATATGACATTCACAACTGCTGCAGTGGACTAAGAACCCAAAGTACTTTTAACTTCTCTCCTGTCATGTTTCCCCCCAGCTCTGCTGTAATCTTACCTCCCACCAGGAATTGTTAAGCTCCATCCAGATCTGCAGCTGTCTCATTTGAGTTTAATAATATTTCCCTCCTCCTGGTCTGTCTCCAGTACCTCAGTACCTCTACTGAGTACCTTTGCAGCACTTACCCAAGCACTCTCCAGCAGCACAGCAGGACACTCGCCTTGCTCTGTGTGACTCCTGGACTTTGTAGAGAAGTGCTGCTGAGGAACTGCTACGGCAACCCAGCTCTGCCTGCCTCCTGAAGTGCCACCCGTTGCTCATAAACCACAAACAGCTGACAGACATGATTGGACCAGTTGTCATCATCTCACTTACCAAGTTCATTGATGAAGTTGTGTTTTGGGGTTTTATTTATTCTTCTTCTGTTCAAGACTTGTTAAATATTTCTAGTTATTGCAAAATGCATCTTCTTGTAAGTGGTGAAAGAAAGAGGACTGATTGGACTGAAAGTGAAAATAACACATGGGAGTATGAGTTTGTGGATATATATATACACAGGTATTTCTCTCCTGTGGTATGAATGCCACCCACCCTCTCAACAGGATTTGCTCGATTGCTCAGATAATACCTAAGAGGTGATCTGAGAGCCTGTGAAGGAACTTTCCTCATGATACAGTGGTAAAATATCTGTAGCAACCCTACAGAAACTGGGCAGACTACAAGACTGAAAATTTTCTAGTACCCCTGAAATGTTTCTGTCTCATTATCAAACAGTAGCCTTCCAGAGAGATGTGAGCATCCACCCTGCATATGCTTTTTGTACACTGCAGTCTTTTTATAATAAAAAAGTACTGACTCAAACTTTTTATAAATTAAGAGAATAAGGCATGATTAAAGAAGAAAGTTTTGGGGAGAATTTGCTATGAGATATCATGATCCTCTTTATAATACACTGTTGGCTCTACTCTTAACTGTATCCATTTTATACATCTGCTACCAGAAATCTGTCGGAACAATAAGGTATGTGCAAAGCTGCACCTATTCCTTGACCTCATTTAATTTCAAAGAGTCATTCTGTGGCAGTGGTATATATCAGAATAGCTACAAAAACCTGGCCATGCAACAAGTAGCAGAGTAGAACAAATTCATATTTCAAAATCTTGATGTTGCATTCCCAGGAGCTTCAGTGTGAATAATAAAACTGTTCAGAATAAGGATGTTCTCTTTCTTCCAAATTAAGGGCATATGCTTGGGGACTTTTAAATCCAAAAGCTCATTAAATGTTCTGTCCTATCCCTATGTTAAGATTCCTCAAGATAAAAAGCAGTAGTTGTAGAAAATATAATACTTTCCCTAGCAATGTCTAATGCTCTTTTCAAGGTTTAATAAGGAAACTGTTTCTGCAATAGCCTGTTAAGCTTAGAAATACTCCTGTAAGATTTTAGTGATCTGCAGTTTAAAACTTACAGCCAATTCAATGTGAAAAAGACATAGTAATTCTTTTCATCAAATGAGAAGTATAGCAATACTTTCCACGGCACCCAAATTAAAAAATTAAAAAACCCACGGCAAAAATTAAAATCTGTTGAATTTGTCTCATCTGTGTGATAGCCTACAAGTCCTATATTACATGATATGAAAAACATGAAAGACTTCAGACATTTTCTTCAAAGTTACTTAGCAAGTCTGCTACTGAGACAGAATTAGACTACTTTTCACCTATAGTGTCTCATGCTTTAACCTACAGGCTGTATTTTGCCTTTCAGTAGCAGGAAGGAGGGTTTCCAGAAAAAAAACCCTCAAATTGACTTGTGGAACCCAGTAACTCTTGTCTCAAGCCAAAAGCAGCAATATGTTTTTAAGAAGCTGTTCATCCTCAGCAGTTGTATGGAGCATTAAGCATTCCTGAGAATTTAATTCTTTGAGAAGTAAAGTTTGCACTTTCCCTTGGAATGTTGACATAGCCCTTTTTTTTTTTTTTCAAGATTGACCTATTTGCATAGTCCTAGGATATGGACTTCTGGAGGTCATCTGTGTTAGCCAATCACTCAAAGCTGGGCCAGCTTATGTCAGGTTGCTCAGTGCCTGCTCCAGTGGAGTTTGAGTATCTCAAAAAATGGAGGCCACATCATCTGCAGGCCTTAGTTTGAGTGTTCTCATACTGTAAATTTTTTTCTTAACATCTAACTGGAATTTCCCATGCTTAGAGGGAGCTTATATCCATTGCATCTTGTACTATAGCTATTATCTGAGAACCAACCACATCCTCATTTTTCTGCTGCCTCTCATGAAGTAGATGTGGAGAGAGATAAGATCTGTCTGTGCTTTTGGTAATGCAGCCCAGGATGTGGTTGGCCTTCTTTTT
>VZRN01004312.1:248872-296790 GCA_013397935.1 Dasyornis broadbenti
TTTTAATGTTTATTAATGACACAGACAGAGGAATCGAGTGCATGCTCAGCAAGTTCACAGGTTACACCAATCTGAGTGGTGTGGATGACACACCTGAAGGATGGGATGCCATTCTGAGGCACCTGGACAGGCTGGAGAAGTGGGCCCATGGGAATTTCATTATGATTAACGAGATCAGATGCAAGGTGCTGCACCTGGGCCAGGGCAATCTCTGGTACCAACACAGGCTGGGGGATGAGCAGATTGAGAACAGCCTGGGTGAGAAGGATTTGGGGGTGTTGGTTTGGGTTAGAGGCTGGACATGAGATGGTAGTGTGGGCTTGCAGCTCAGAAAGCCAAATGTGTCCTGGGCTGCATCTAAAGCAGTGTGGCCAGCAGGGTGAGGGAAGGGATTTTGTCCCTCTGTCTCTCTCTGTGGAGATTCCACTTGCAGTACTGCATCCATCTCTGGGATCCCAGCGCAGGAAGGACATTGAGCTGTTGGAGCGAATCCAAAGGGATGTAGCACCTCTCCTATGACGAAAGGCTGAGACAACTGGAATTGATCAGCTTGGAAAAGAGAAGGCTTCAGAGTAACCTAATTTCAGCCTTTCAGTATGTGAAGGGAGCCTACAAGAAAGATGAAGAGGGACTTTTACAAGAGCATGTAGTGACAGGACAAAGTTCAATGGCTTTTAAATGAAAGAGAGCAGGTATAGATTAGGTATTAGGAAGAAATTGATTACTGTGATGGTGGTGAGGCACTGGAAGAGGTTTTCCAGGGAAGTTGTGAATTTCCTATCCCTGGAAGTGTTTAAGGCCAGTTTGGAGGGAGCTCTGAACAACTTGGTCTAGTGAAAGATGTCCCTGCCCATGGAAGGGGGGTTGGAACTAGATGATCATTAAGGTCTCTCTCCAACCTGGGACATTCTATGACCATGATTCTGTGATTCTGTGATTCTTGGCTGCCAGATGGGCCCTGGTGAATGTGTAGGGAAGGCTGTTGTCAGGCATGGAACCTCACTGTCAAGCCTACTCTCTGCATCACAGAGGCTGGCAGCTCTGCTGCAACATCTCCCAAGGCCGCATCCCTGCAGGCACAGACATGTCCATACTTCTTACAGACTAATACATCCCTCAGGTAGGCAGTAAAATACACAGCAGTTTAGTCAACAGCTGTTGCTCATCTCTTTGATTTTGGGAGTAATTTTTTACCATGGGATGGTCACGTGCCAATAATTCACACTAGAAGCCAGCCTTCAACTGTCTCCTCAATCTTTACAAGGAAAACTACCTGATACATACTATTGTTTCCAGAGAAAAGTAACAGAGCTCTGCAAAATTTCCCACTAACTACAGATCCATGAAGAGAGAGAAGATAGTTCAAGCAAATATGCAGCCACTTTAACATTTATCATTTGTGGCATTTCTATTTCGTGTCCAATTCTTTTCTCTTGTGTTCAAATAGATTCTTACAACACAGCAGGGTGAGGATTAAGGATAAAGGATAGCAATGGAGCAAGATGGGACAGAGAAAGGGTATGGGGTCAGGTGTGAAGACAAGGTCATCCTCACCAGAAGAACAGACCTGCATCTCCTGATCTAGCTGTCTTTCATTCTCTTTTTTGCCCCTTCCTAATCTTATTTTTCAGATGAGAAACATTTGATTCTTTTTCAGTGCAACAGCAGCAACATTTGAAGAGTCAAAAACATATGAACATTATACGGCATTCTCCTAACTCCTAGCTGGTTGTATAAAGTTTTTATATTCAGAACAACATCAGAGCTTGGAAGTTGCCAATTGAGTTTTCATGGCCTTTTTCTAGCATCCAGAAACTACAGGTTAACAGACCAGAAGTTCAACCCAATATCTGTTCAATGAACCATGCCACACCGCAGGCTGCAAAACCCTTTCAATCTCCTATGATTAATATCTGTTGCACCGTGAAGAAGAAAGTATGAGCAGCATCAAAGTGCTGCTGGCCTCAAATGGATTGAGCCAGTAAGTCTTCAGCCAAGTGCTGTTTCCTACTCTGTGCAGCAGCACTTCTCTGTGAGGACTACACCTGCATCTGGTGAAAATAGGAGCTGTAAACATATATCCTTGGTATTTTGCTGAGAGCAGATCAGAAGACACCTCTTCATTGCTTCTGAGAATCTCTTTGAGCAATGAAGAGGAGGACAGTCAATAGGACTTCGGAAGACAGAAGCAGCCATTGCCCTTTGTGGCTTTTATCAATCCAGGAAAGTGTTGTGAATGAGAAATACAGCATAGTCTAGATTGACAAAGGTTGCAAGGAGACTGAAGAGTTTGAGTATTAAGATGTCATCCCAACTTAGATGTCTTCAGTAATTTGTACAAATTTTCTCTCTGTTCATACATCTTACCAGATGTGTTCAGTACAGTCATGCTTGTTTGTATTGTCTTTTTACTATTGTCTTGAATTCTTTTCCCTTGGAATCAAAGTGAAGTGGTTTATGTGCAAATTATTTGAGCACTGAAAAGATTATTGAACTTTTTCAGAAAAGCCAATGAATTGCCTTTTTAGAGGAAAAAGAGTGATGAATTCCTGCTAAAATAGAGCACAGTTGATTTCAGCTGACCTTTACTAGCCAGAAGAGGTATGGATTTACTTTTAAAGTATTTCTTGTATCTTCCACAAGACAGAAGAGCAACATGAAGTGGTCAAGAACAGCTGCTCGAACCTTGAGTGACCCCCTTGGCAATAAACTCTCTGGAGGGCTTATCATAGAAATCATAGAAAAGGCTTGGGTTGGAAGGGACCTTAAATATCAGGAAGGAACATCTCCCACAGCACAGGATGGCACATTTTTTGTTGCAATGTCTAAAGGACAAAGTTTTTTTGTTGTGCTTTGTTCTGCTGTGCAGGGAGTGAAATAGAAAGCAACATTTGCTTCTGCTATTGCAGTGGCCAGGTTTGGGAGCAAGATTGTCCATGGGCAGAGGGAACCGGTTTTGAGGCAACAACAATCTAATTCTGCTGTTTGGGATTTCCAGTGCTGTTAATCAGTGAAACCTGATCAAAGGCTTTGGTCAGTGAGAGAAGGGAAGCAGCTTAGACACAAGAAAGGTAGGTTAGATACTAGAAGCAGTGAAACCACTGAAAGCAAGAGAGATATTCTGAAATTTTACAGTATGTCAGCTCCTTTCCTGCAGAAGTGTGTGACTTACTTTTGCACAGCAAACTGTTAATGCGAGTTACTCAAAAGTTTTATCTGTTGGAATTTTGTCTGTCTCCTCTCCTGGAACAAGCGCAGAAGTCTTGGTCTGTTGGGCTGGTTACCAGTCTTAAGCATTGGAACATGTACCTGGGAACTCTTTGAGCTGAAAAGATAATCCAAGCAAGACATAAAAATATGCCTATTTTTATTCCAGTTCAGATGTTGGCATGTGGTTTTCACGGTTGCCAAGTCTAGACTAAAAAAATCCCCAAAAAACAAGCAAACAAAAAAACCTGAAGGGAAAATCAAGTCTTTCCAACCACATGGAAGAGAAGTGAAAGTATTTAAGCACTGTGTCTACTAAAAACAATATGAAGGTATCTACCGTCTGAGCATTCATGCCAGACATCCTTTTCGGAGCAGACTTGGACGCAGCAGAGAATTTTTAAAAGTACAATTGAACAAGCAATGAAATTGAATTTTGAAGGGTCATGATGGATGGAAGAGAAGTGATGAGCTCAGATCTGGAGATCTTTTATGCATACACAAATGAGAAATCTCTGTATAAATGAAATGTAAATGACCATTCAGCTGCACAAATGGGACAGATACCACAGAACAGTTGAAACCCTTGCTTTTTTCAAGTGAAGCTCTCAGCATGTGGTAACCACAAGATTTCACCTTCCTCCAGAGGATGAGAGGGCTGTCCTGTGTGGGATTGCAAGTGGCAGCTCAGTACTTTCACAGAGTGAAGTATGCAGTCTGTAAAGAGGCAGAATTGTCTCAAAGAAAGAAGACAGCCATAACGTGCAAAGAAGCACAAGCAGAAAAAGGAATTAGAAATAAAGGAATGAAGTCAGGAATATGACACCACCGAGACTGCAAAATTAGCCACACAAAAGTCAGGGAATGGGGAAATTTGAGCAAAACAAAGCCAACTCTCTCTTTTCTAGTTTTTTCTTAAAGCCAAGTTCCTCCATTTGGGAGACAACATTTCCAAATTTCTAAATGCTGGGAGAATGGATGGAGAGGGGGAGTGTTGGCACTACAGCTGTCAGCAAGCTGTTAGGGTTAGCCATATGTGTCTGGGATGTTCAGCCTGAAGACTCTGCCTCCCTTACTTGCTTCAGTCACGCTGTTTTGGTGATATTTTTAGGACAGCCAATGAATGGGATGACCAGGTTGATACTTTCCATCGAGTCAGCTGAGCTACACCTAAACAAATTTCCTAAACAGCTAAACCTAAACATATTTCATCTGAGCTATAGCTGCTTAAATTGCAGTCACTGCGGATATGCTTGAGGACTGGGGTTCACCAGGAGAACCCCACAGCACTGATGGGGTTTCGTGCATTGCTGGGTTGATTGCTGCCTGACACAGCTGGCAGACTAAGGTGGCATTTTAGCCACCTTAGCGTCTTCAAGGAAATATCTCCTGCTGTTTTAAATTGAAACAAGCCAATATTCTCCTAATTACCTAGGCCTCTTGTCTCACCTCCTACACCATTACTGCTTCAGTCATTGCCCCTCTGTACCACTCTGCTTATGGGAAAAGGGTCTGAAGGCTTCACTCCCACTACCTCTCTAGTTATAACATGGCTTCTTCCTGAAAGACTGGATGCCATTCCCATCTTTAGGGCTTCTCAGAAGGGGATAAAAAGACAAAAGTATCATATCTTAGGCAGCTATACTTTGTTGTCTCCCTAGCTTTTTACATGCATATGCTCACGTACATATACAAACACAGCAATATCTTGGTTTAGGCAGACTTGTTTCGTAGTCCATAGCTGAACATCATTGAACACAGGCTTTAGATGTCTGAACTAAAAATAACTGCTCCCTGCTAACACATCCCACACCTACAGAACAAAAACTGCAGGCAAATTGCCGTGACAGCCAGCTCTCTGCTTCCCGTTTTGCAGTCACGGCAGTGGACTTCCAAAGAAGACTTCAGCGCACTACACCAGCCCATCCCTAGGAGCTGATGCAGGGACTCAGAGTGTCTCTAAAATGCAAAGAGACACCAACACAAACTACACGATGAATCTAAAACAGCAGCAGTAGCAACAGCAAAATCATTCTTCCATTTAAAATTAAACAGAGAAATTAATTTGGAGACTAGTGGAAATAACACCAGCTCCAGCTGGTCAGACATGGATTGCAGCAATAATTTGATCCAGGTTATTGAATCTCATACATTAGCATGTAGCACCGCATCTAACTTTAGCATCTGTAGCTCCTCAGAGACTGTCTCTGAAAAGTGACAGCTTAGCTGGGCTGCTCAAAACAGACCTCAGCAACAGCATGGCAAATGAAGCTGCCATGAGCCAGCAGCTTGCTGTATCCACCACTTCAAATACAGATGGATCACAAGTTTTTTCCATCACACAGGTTTTGCCCATCGCACAAGTTTTGTTAAAAAAGTTGAAAGTTTTGACGTTGTATTCATCTCCTATAGAAGCACATAATTTAATTAACAAATTCACCAGTTTATTTAGTTTAGGAAGTTTCTGTGCCTAATCTAATACAGTTGTACAGCATAAGATATCATTTGCTGGTCAGCAAGAGCTCTGAGGTGGTTTGTTTCATGAACCTGCTTGTAGACTATGCCCGTGTAAAAATATGTCTGGCTTCACAAGGATGCATCACTTCTAATCACTGCCTTCAGCTTTATGTGCATCATGTTGCAGATAGCATCCTGTCTTTCCTGCTGTTCCCTGCACAGTTAATCCTTCTGTCACTCAGATTACTTTTTGGTGGGCCTACTGTGATGCATACTAGAAATCTGAGGACTTGTGATGTCAAAAAATACTTAGTTTACCGTTTCCACTGAGACTGTCTCAAGGAAGGAGAAAAATGTCCATTTAGCTTTCAATATACAGTCCATTAGCTCATTAAAGCACTTGACTGATTGTCACTGAAGTACTGGCACTCTGAATTTTCTGCTTGGTAAAAGTTAGCAAGGAGCAAGCCAACATTATTTTAAGTCTCTGCTGTGTTAGTATTGAATGTTGACAGCTTTTTCAAGGCCCTGTCTGCATGTTTCTCCTTTTGAGTAAAGGAAGTTCAGGGCATGTATTTGGTAGCAGAAGCTTGTAAATGAGTAGATTAATTATTTGATTGGCATGATATAAGGCCCAGTTTTAAAAGCACACAATCAACTTTAAGCACTATTATTCCCATTCAAGCTGGTCATTATTTCTTTGCCTAAGTGCTTTGTTGAAATGGGTCCTGAATATGAAACAGCCCTGTGTTACAAAACTGATTGCATCTCTGCCCCAGCAGCCTAGCTGCTTTGCTGACAAAACCAAACAGGGAAATTTTATACACCCTTCGCAATAAGAACTGATAGTGCCAATGATGGGACAGGTACCTGAGAGAATGACTGTCAGGAGAAAGGGACTTCAAAGCAAACCTGAAAAATAACAAGCCAAAATCAACAAGTTTTACACCTTGCTGGGGTGCATGGAGGGTTCAGGTTCTGTGAGCTGCCAAAGGGTGAGACCCCTGAGAGCAAAACCCTGCAGGTGAGGCACTGAGGCTGGGAGCCATGGTGGCATTGAGGGGGCAATGTGAGGAGCAGCCCTGCCTGCCCCACTCAGCCCCTACACTGCACAGTACTCACCCTTCTGCCACCTCGATGGGGGAAATACCCACAACTGCAAAAACCACACCTGGGCCAGTGCCATTGCAGAGGTGATGGCAGGGCTTTTTCAGTTGGGAGCAAAACTGATCCTTGGAGAAATACAAAGGCAAGATGCTGAGTAGTGTCTGTTAACTAAGAAACTATTATTTTGCACCACCTCACTGTACGCATGGGCTTGGGGCATTGGATATCACACCCAAGATAACTGGAACCATGCCTAGAAAAGAATTCATCATCAGGAAGGCTGATTGGCCTCTAATTCTGGCTGTTACTTTTTACTCCATGTTTTTCTTAATTTTTTAATTTGCTATGTTTTTCTTCTGTTTTGGGTGCAGGGTTCAGATTTTGGGTGATGTGTAAGTAAGTCTGGCTGGCAGAATGATGTGAAAGTGTAGAAAAGGCTTCTGGAATTTTTTTGGTGTGTTTTTGCCACACTGGTCCCTCTCCTTTCTTGTCTCACGGGGTGAATTTTGGTGAAAGATGGTACAGGGTACAAGCATGTCTCAAGGCCCTCTGGATCTCCACTTCCTCCCCTCCACAGTACAAATATTTACAGGGCAGTACAGAAAACCACCTTGTAAAAATCCAAGGTTGTTTCTCTGCTTGGATGGCCAAACTGGGAAGATTCAAAGTGCATAAACCAGCTTAAATAATGCAATTTTTAGAGAGAGGACATGTAGGATGTCATCCTCCCTAGGATTAATGTGTCTCTAGATTAGCTGGGATTATCCTGCATTTTAGAGGTGCTGTATGAAACCTCCTTTATCTTTGTTCTCATCTTGTTCCCATGCTCAGTAAAAATTTCATGTATGTCAGAGGTTTCACATTACTGGACTGAACCACCTACATTTCCTCTGCCACCCAGTGCACACTCCCGTCTTTTGCCTCTCGCCCCATAAATATATTTGTTTATTTGGGTGAGCAGAGGGATTTTGTTCTATGCCCAGCTTCACAGCCCTCAATCTTGCACATAGACCCTCACAGGGCTGCAGGCTGCATCCACAGCAGCAGCTAAGCAGTTGCAGTACTCAGAAGGGCAGCTGTCCCAAATCTCTCCCACAGTTTATATGTGTCATCCTTGCTGTGAATGCCAGAGGAAGAGTTCAATCCGTTTGCTGCATAAATAGGGTGGCTGAGCTATCTGTGGGAAATACCTCCAAAAGCTCTTTTCCTTCAGACTGCTTTGTCCTTGAAAGACTGTGCAGAATTTTAGCAGAGCATTCTGTGCTTGGGATCAAAGGGAAAAAAAAAATTGTTTCACAGCCTCACCCAGTACTTCCTTCTGCTGAGCAGGGGTTGAGTGATCTGCTGCAGCTTCCTCCGTTGCAGCATCCCTTGCAGCCTGGGTATGTAGTCCTGTGTCTGTGGTAACCTCCTAACCAAAGCCTGAATGGGGACTTTTCTTTTGGTTGAGTCCCCTATATCCTGTACGATGGCCTCAAGCCTATTTATACCCCAATGTCTTGTCTGAAAATGGAAACAGAGATAAATTCAACTGTTACAGTACCAAAATTAAAGTTAGTCCTACTGTGGCTTAAAAACAAGAAAAGGAGCAAAGGGGTTTTGTGTTTGTATTTTCCAGTTTTATGGCAGTCAGTGCTATGAAACAAATTGTATTGCTCTGTTAGAGCTTGGTACAAGATTGGTTTTGTACCAGCCGGTCTCAACATCTGAAAAAATCTGGTATTACAAACATATAAGAGACAACCCACTGTGAAGCCTGTCAGATATGAAAAATTTGGGACAGCAAATTATATAGTCCACCTGAGCATCTCATTCCAGCTCTGCAGGAGATTGGACATGACATAGTGTTTTGTGTAAAACAACAGATTTTTCTGTGCAATGTTTTTGTAGGAAGATACTGCTTTCAGTTTTGACCTCATCCACAGAGTGCAAAGACAGTTCTGAACAACATGGATTCCAAACTTCTTGAGGAAAACAAGCAGCTTCTCAATGAAAACCGACATTGCAAAAGGTGAGTGCAACCTGAGCAAATTCCCTCATTATTCTCTCTTTTAGAGCAAGCAGAAAGCAAACAACACTAAATTGTGAGGAGCTGTCAACTCCCTCGAGGGCAGAGAGGTCCTGCAGAGAGACCTCAACAAATTAGAGAGCTGGGCAATCATCAACCATATGGAGTTTAACAAGGGCGAGTGCACCAGGGATTCTGCACCTGGGACAGGGCAACCGTAGTTGTGTGCAGAGACTGGGGAATGAGAGGCTGGAAAGCAGAACTGTAGAAAGCGACTTGGGGCTCCTAGTCTATGGCAAGTTGAATCTGAGTCATTGTGCCCCGGTAGCCAGGAGGGCCAACCATGTCCTGGGGTGCATCAGGCACAGCATGACCAGCCGGGCAAGGGAGAGGATTGTCCCGCTCTGCTCTGCACTGGGGTGGCCTCACTTCGAGTGCTGGGGGCAGTTTTGGGTTCCACAATCTAAGAAAGACATTAAATTGTCCAGAGGAGGTCCAAAAGTATGGTGAAAGGTCTGGAGGGGAAGCCATATGAGGAGTGGCTGAGGTCACCTGGTTTGTTCGGGAGAGGGGAAGGGAGTGGAGTGGGGAAGAGGGGAGGGGAAGGAAGTCCCGGGAGGGAAGAGGAGAGAACAGGAGATGCATTGCAGTGTACAACATACTCATGAGAAGAGAGGGGCAGGTACCAATCTCTTCACTCCTATGACCAGTGAAAGGACCTGAGGGAATGGCATGAAGCTGATTCTTCCCTAGAGGGTGGCTGAGCACTGGAACAGGCTCCCCAGGAAAGTGGTCACAGCACAAGGCCTTACAGAGTTCAAAAAGTGTTTGGACAATGCTCTCAGGCACATGGTGTGATTCTAGGGGTGACCTACACAGGACCAGGGGTTGGACTCAATGATCCTTATGGGTCTCCTCCAACTTTCTATGATTTTGTGATTCTATGGTTTTATGAAACAACTTTTAGGGTACTTAGCATAATAAGGTTGTGAGGCAGACACTTTTGGGTATAAGATAGGCCTGAGCAGAAGTAGAGGCACTTCCCAGACCACTCAGATCTCACCAGGAAAACACAATTTCTTTCTGAGATTTTGTCAACTTCCTTTTTCTTTTTCAACTAAAATAAATGTGAGATAAGGTTGTTCCTTATATATCTTGGTACACCTAATTCTTGGTCAAGTCAAACAATGAGAAACTGCAAAAAAATGTGAACGCAATAAAATGTTTTGGAAAGCTCATCAAATCCATTCATTAGTCAAAAATAGGATTAAGTTGGTATTACATTAGCGGGCTTGATTCAGTTATTTTATCATCATCTCATGTAACAAGAAAAAGTATGGGGGAGGAGGAATGAAATGCAAAAGGTATGGTGAAATTTGGATTTCTGTTTTAATGCTCTTGCTCCTGCCTTGCCTGTTTTCATGCAACCAGAACTGTGGCCCAAGCTGTAACCCTGCACCTGACCCTCTAATTCTGTAGTTCTCAGACATCGCCTGTGCCCCCAAGGACCAAGATGGGACAGAAAGGTGTTGCAGGCTTCACTTCTCCACTGGGAAAGAAAGAATTGGATAGGCAGACAAAGGAGGTAGGATGGGGACTGCTGATGGGTCTGTGGCCAAGGACCCCCAACCATCTTGTAATGCCTGCATCTGATTCATGGTGAAAATGTGGGCAAGTCACTTTTACTGCCTTGGTCTCACTGCAGTCGGCAAAATTTTTCCAAGTGATTCAAAATGGCTTTCATCCTCTGCTTCATGTGCTTTTGAGGAGAGAAGGGGACAGAGCATGCCTACAATCACACACAAACACATTTACTGACAGCGTCATGTCAAAAGACAACTTATGAGACCATGCAATATTCTACTTTAGCTAATTGCAAAAAAGGAATGTACGTACATTATGTACTTTCCAAATACTGTGAATTTCATCACAATTAAAGACAACTGGAAAATAACTCTAAATACGTTTTAAAGTATTTAAGGACTTGCCTTGAAAACAGCCTTCATCTTTCCAGCATTCTTAAGTCACAACTATTGTTATTTTAATGTTTCAGGCATGTTTTGAAAATCTTGTCCTTGATGGGAAGCATAACTATAATGGCTGTTCCTGCAAATACAATTAGAAATTTTTACGTTTTTGTGCAAGTCGATTTCATAACAAGGCTTCACAAGGGAAATTTCTGTCACTTCTTCTAAAAAGAATGCACAGGTCTAAAGAATCAAGAATCTTTGTGTAAAGAGAATAGAGGAAAAACCTTACTCTTCACTGTATCTATTTTGTTCTTTATAACATATATTTATTTTATTTTTCATGACATATATTTGATTTCAATTTTTAGATTGCTGTATTGCATGAATATAAATTTCTCAAGCATCAGCATGTTCTGTGTTCAGAGGGCACGTATAATTTGAAGGCAAGTGGTCAAAGAATAACTTATCCTGTATTAATGATTTGATAAATTCTGTAGCACACACATTTTGCACATTTTAAATTGATGCCCAGAAATGTCCCAGCACCTGCCTTTCTCGAGAGTTGGTTAACTTGAGAAAGAGCATATTTTCTGGGGAAGAATGCAGGTGGAAGACACACTGGCTGGTAATAAAGCCCGAACTAATCTGTGGTGTGCAGGGTCCTCAGCCGGGGATAGCATTTGCTATGCTGGGTGTTTTACATGCATAAGGAAAAACCCAGTTCCTCATTTATAAGCTTTTCAGTTTAGACACAAGCACAAGAACACAAGAAACTAGAGTTGCTGCTATTGGTAAAAACAAGCAGGAAGATGATTTTCCTGTTCAGTTGTCTCTTCCACTGGTTTCTACGTATAACTGCAGTAAGGACTGGGTTGTAGGCTGAATTCACGAACATACACATACGTACACACACTTCTTCCATCTTTGTGTTTGTAAAACAAACCCAAATAACTGGCATTGGAAAGATTTGATTTGGGGCTTTTTTCTGAAAGGAATAAAACCAAATGGCATAATTAACATCAAGAATGTCTGTAGTTAGGTATTGACACATGCAAAACTTACATCAAGACTTGTGTTTGGTGTCCCATCTCACTAACCCTGTGACTACCATGTGTCTTATTCTGTCCACCCTCACCCACTGCTAACCCTTTTTATTCACAGGAGTGTTTGCAGGAACCATTGAGAAGGTTGGAAGAAAAGAATATGAAACTTCTAAAGGTAGGAAAATGGTCTTCTGAAGAAAGAAATATGCGATATGTGATGAAAGAATGTGAGGGCCAACCATAAAACTATTAAAAATATATTGTACCCAGAGCAATGAAGATCATGTCAGGGCAGCTCTGTGATGCGCAATTCTTTCCAGACACTGGCACAGTAAAGATTTTGCTGGCTGTCACTGGCATGACAGAACACCCCCTTCACTGCTGTCTCTGAGTGCCAGGATGTCTTAAGAACAGACTTTTGGATGAGTCACAGCAGATTCGAGCTTTTGGCTTACGGAGTCTTGGAGGGTTCTTCTAATGCTGCTCAAGGTGTATCCCAAATTATTTGGTCCAAAGGCATGCAGTTATCCACAAAGAGATGTATACAGTCCACTTTTCTTTCACAAATATCAGCTGGTTACTGACCAGTTTTCAACTGCACATTTTTCTAATCTCCTATTTTGTGGACACAGCCATGACTTCATGACAATGGGCTTTCTTGTGTTTTACCACATGAATGAATACAAGCATGAGGGTAGCTGGCACCTTTGTTTGTCCCTCCAGTGCAAGGTGCCTTGGGTTTCTAAACACACAGCTGGGATTTAACTTAGCCTTCTAGAAGTAAAATCTTCCATATTGCTTCAACCATCATAAGATTGTGAAAAAGTGCAGTGCTAAACAAAATACACTGGTTTGACTTACAAATTAATTTTCCTGCCTCCCCTCCTCCCCTTGACTGGCTGATTGTTTCTTTTTGTGCAGTACGAACAGTCGATCTTTTTTCCAACAAAACAATTAAATGCAAGCACTTGTCATAACAAAATCTACAGCAAAGTTTTGAAATGGTGCATATGTCTGTGATTTCATGCAAAGCTACAGAAAAGCAACACTTTTATATAGGAAAAGTCTCCATAAATCAAGCCATCTTGATTTATGAGTCAGCAGAGTCATGAGATCACAGAATATTTCAGGTGGGAAGGGACTGGGGCTGGGGGCGATCTTAGGTCTGATCTCGCACTCAAAGCTCAGAGAACAGTGTTCATGACTGCATCCAGCTGGGCTGTAAAAACCCCAGGGACAGAGCCTCTCCATCCTCTTGGCCACTCTGTGGCCTTACTGGAGTTCATTGACATCCATCAGGTACCAGGGGGAATGTGGCATCCACATGTGGCCTAAAAAGTGCCAAGCAGCAGAAGAGAACCCCTTCCCTTGACCTACATGCTGTGTTTCTGCCCACAGGGGTGGGAGGTGCTGCTCTCCTTCATTGCCAGGGCACCCTGGAGGCACACACTCAGCTCCTGTCCCACCACCCCCAGGCCTTTCCCTCACTCCCCAACTCCTGAGGATGTTTTTCTGCTCAGGGTGTTCTGCATCCCACAAATCCCTGAGCCCTGCGCAGTGTTTGCAGTGATGGAAGAGCCAGGATGCTTGGCTGATGCGTGGCATCGTGTCCAAGTCCCTGACTGCACAGGCAGCTGTCCTCCTGCCACCATCCCTATGTGAGCATTATCTCACACAGCCATGGCTGAGCAGGGCTGCAGGTGACTCTGCAGCTCCCCTGACCCGCAGTGAGCTGCCTGTCACACTGGTCTGACACGTAACACAGCCACTGCGGAGCTTTAGTTCCTGCTGATAATGAAAAAATGCCTTCCCACTGGTCACAAGCTCCTTGCTTGTGTAGGTCCTCTGGATCTGATAAAAGTTATAGCCACCCTCAAAGCATTTTTCTCAGCATGGACACTGGCTTCAGCTTCTGTCTTCTATCCTGCTGCCTATTTTTACCAAACAGATAGGAATTTTATTTCTGTAAGATTTTCCTTCACTGTTGGTAGCAGCCACAATTTCTGGAGCTAGAAAGACTGTCAAACACACAGTGTGATCACATAATCCTTATTTCTGATAAATGTTTGATGGATAGAAAGTGCTGGTTTGTAGCTTTTTAGTAGTGTCTTTACATTGAAAATTTAACCAACAGTAGTTTTAGTATTAAAACTTCTCCCTTAACAAGTTATATTTGTTTTTGTTGGTTTTTAGGAAAAAAGCAGAATATTGGAAGGAAGACAATTACTCATACAACAGGAAAAAGTCTTGAAGGTATCTTATTACATATCACAGTACATGCCCTTTCTTTGTTTAGACCATCACCATTCTAGAATAATTTTTACAAAGGTAATTACAAGGGTGTCAAACAGAGATGCAATAGTCAAATCTAACACAGATAAGAGTGTGGAGAGCAGGCCTGCCATTAGTCTCCAGGATATAAAAATAATGCAACACTGAGTAGTTTTGCAGGCCATAATCTGCAAACCAGTAAGAGTGTTTTTAAAACAAGTAACCTTGTATTATTGGGAAGATAAGTCATCCAGAAAGTCACTGCAATATAAAACTAATACCAAGAGGGCAGATTCCTGCAGATTTCTATCACAGCCAATTTGGGAGAGCAGAATATAATATCTGCAAGGGCAGCACTGGTGCTGATCTCATGCTAATAAGCTCTGACTTGACTTTTATTGCACACCAGAATGCTGGACTAATACTAAGATTGTTTGCTTTTCTTTCGAACTTTTAAGGACATGCAGATAAAAATAAACCACTTGCTCAAGGAGCTCAAGCACCCTGAACTAATTGGGTTGTAAGTATTAGCAATGCCCTCTATTCTGGGTTTCTTTTTTATAGTATCCCAAATGTTTCCACATCAGCCATACGTGAAGCACATGCTATTGATTGTAAGTTAATATGGTTTATGCAGCATCAAACAAGCACCTCATATTTGTGTAGAACAGCTTCCTTATCTGTCACATAATCACCCAACCACAGAAATGTAAATGAAATTTGGGTTTGGAAAGTCCCATCTCATTTTTCAGCAGATTCCATGAGTAGTTTATCTTTCACTCAGTGGACCAAAGTTGTAGGGCATATCCTGGATATTAATTTCAATTCTCTTTCCCAATAACCTGTAGCAGGTTCATGGCATTACTTTGCAGAATAAGAAGCAAAAGCAGCAGCTTGAACAGCAGCAGCAAAGCCTGCAGCTACACGCTTATTTTCAGAGCAAGTGCTCTCTCTCCATGGCCAGAATTCAAGTGACACTTAAACCATGCTCCCCCTTCACCTCACTACTAGACTATGGTTTCCTTTAAGTAACGAGGTTACATAGGATCTCTGAATTTCAAAGCACCACATCTAAGTACAGAGCTCAGCACTGGGTTTGTCACTCATACTCACCCGTTTCCCAACTGCACCGCAATGCAGAAATCCTCCAACTCCAGAAAACATGAGGGATTAAGTATTCCTTCCAGCAATCACTCCCAAATTAAGCTCCAAGTACAATGCACCAGCAGGAACTATGAGCCCAGTTTTAAAGCTCCTCTTTTAATCCTCTGAAGTGGTTTGAGATTCAATTTTTTGCTCTGTGTTCTGCAGAGAAGAGCTGTGCAATGACATTATGTATGCACTGCATTAACTGTAAGAACAGGGGCTGAAATATAATACAAAGTTAAAAACAGAAAGCATTTTGGAGTAAACCTACTGCTTGCAGTAGTACAGCTATCCCCACACCTGAGGGGCACTACGGATCTATTTTAACTACTGTGGTGCTTCCACAGACACTGTCATCAGAGAAGACAATACCAGATCTTGCCTTGCCACCATGGCAGCACATGTTTGATGGGAGAAACCCAGTAATACTAACACTTTCCTGCAATAAAACAATCTAAATAGTGTTAGCTCTATGCTGTTGATACATTCTCTTACCTCTGTGTGGCAGCTTCAGGATTGCCTAGTTCTGCCTGTTATCCAAGACTGGATGAACCCATGAATTCAGTTGTTCCATGCAGTTATTCCTATGAAAGTGCACCAAGTATAACGGGTTCCCCATTTAGGTGCTTACAAACACATGGGAAGCTATAATATCCCACCACAAGAAGTTTGAGGCTCTCTCTAGATGAGTGGATAGCATGCAGTAGAGGGATGTATAGCACAGCAACCCTGAAATGATCATGATGGAAATCATTCTCTTTCTTTCTGCTAACAGAAAAAACTCAGAGGAATTGCAGATTCCAGTAGAAACCTTGGGAGTGGGAAGCAGGTAAAGATGAGGTGAAGATGAAAAAGAATACACGAGATAAAAGGCATGTGCTTTGGTGGCAGAGGAAGTTTGAGCATCCTGACAGTAAAAGCTGGCAAGAAACAAAATCCCAATCCTTTCAAGATAGTCAAGTGATATCAACTTCTTGGCCTCAAAATTCAGTGTGTGCCTCTCCTTGTCCTTGCTGTTGCTCCTGAAGCTGACTCCATCCTGGGAATCCTTATTGGTTCTCCAGTGCCTAGGGGTCTGCTGAGACAGATGATTTTTGAAAGCTGTCTGTCCCTAGACACAAGGTCTTGAGGTCCTTGCTTCTGCTGCGTCAAAGCAAAGTATAGAGAGGTTCAAAATGAAATGTAGCAGCATGTACTTTTAAAAAGAGAAAACCAAAACATGTTCAGTCTAGAAAGGTCAGATTTAAGATTCAGGAAACTGGGAGGGAGGGATAAATATTTCTTACAAGTTCCCAAAGGAGCTGCTTGGCTTTACCATCAGTCTAGTATTTACCCTTTATGCTGTTGCTGTGAGGTACTTTTTAGTGCAATTGGCTTTGTAATGGGAAGCAGGAAGAAACTCTTCTCCACAGCTAAGGCATCTGTTAGATTGCAGCTCCTCCTGATGCTGTAGCTTTATAATTTTCATTAATATGCACTTGTAATGAACTGAGTTATCTGCAATCTCTGTTGGTGTTTCTTTTTCTCCACAGCCAAGAAAGAGAAAAAATCTACAGCTGCCCCAGCTCTGCCACCCAGAAGATAGCTATGGTGAAACAGGTAAAAGAGAACTTCATTGCTCTCCTTACACCTGCACTTGCAGGGCTCACTCTTTGCTTCAAGCTGGAAACCCCATTTCATCAGATTCATTTTGGAGTTTTTCAGCCTGAGTAGTTCCTTGTATCACTCAGTTCCTCTCCTCAGGCTCTCTACTTCTTGCTCAGTTTTGTTAGTGTGCAAGCCCTTATGAATTGTTCAATGTTTGTTGTCCTAGAAATCAGAAAACTTAATTTCAAAATGATTGATGTCTTTTTTTCCCCTTTCTAGACCCAGAAATCTGGCTACCTAAAAAAATTCTGCTTCTCTCTTGGGTAGGTAAAAGGTTCTCATTGCAGGCACACTTGGTTAATTACTTCTGGAGCACTATGGAGACAAGATAATTCTGACTAGTGCTGGAACATCATGGGAGAAAGAGCATAAGCAAAAATGAGAAATGTGCTGCAAGGGTAGAGTGGTGTGTATGCAAACTCAGTGAGCAGCAGGCTGAAGTCATATGGGTGCTAACCCTGTTCAGGCCCTTGGGTACATTTCCTCATGAATTTGCTCACCTGTCACCTCTGAAAAAGCAGCAATTACGGGCATGCTGGCAAATGTCTCCTTCTTCCCTCCTCATGAGGAAGAAAGGGAGGAAGGCTGAAAGTTTAAGCATCTGGTTTGCTCCCCCTGGGTTCTGCATTATCAGCCCTCCATCAAACCACTTCTCTGCCATATTCCCCTCACCAGATGGATACTGAGGGGTTGCTGGTGGACTTTTATCTGCCTAGACCAAAATAATGCAGACTCACTGAGCCTCAGGGCAAGTGATGCCGTTTCTCTATTTCCCTAGTTTTGGCTGAAGGTTTGAGGAAAAGAAGATATTTATGAGTGAATTCTTCAGTTAGTCACTTTGTGGTGAGGGAACAGATGTTTCTGAAGCTATTTATAGATTATTTGGTGAAGCTTGATGGTGTGAGAGTCACCAACTGTGGCTCATTTTCTTTGTCCCTTTCCACTAGCACTGGCAGGAGTTTCCCTGAAGACACATAGTTCTTTCTGCAGTAGTCTTGTGGTGCTTTTGTAAAAGGAGAGCAGCCTTCAGTTTGCTTCTATATCATAGGAAACTATAAGATGGATCTTGCAGACAGTTGTCCAGAAAATGGATCAATTGGTTTTTTCCTTCCTGAAGAGAGAGAAGCATTTTTTTTACTGTTGCACAACCAAGCACAATTAGCAAGTGCTTATGGCTTTTTTAATTTGTGAAGCTTCATTTCCATTTAAATTCGAGCATTTTCACATCAGGAAGATGTTCCTGCCAACATGGAGCATTCACTTGTGGGAATAGTATTCCAAAAGAAGCATGTAAAAGCACTGCAGGGTTTGTCTGAACAAAACAATGGAGAAGTATTGTAGACCAAGAGCACTGACAGGACTAACAATGAACCTTACATGACCTCAGGCAATTTCTTCCCTTTAGGCTTCAGTTGCCCACCTGTGACATGATGATAGTATTCATTTTCTCTGCTCTGTGTTCTTATGTGTTGACACCACAAAACCTTTAGAGCCAAGAGCCACTGTTAAGTGTTAAACTCTTGCCAAGGATGGGCTCCGTATGATAATATTGCCAGCAATGGGAAGGAAGGATTCTGCTTTGACCAAAAAAATTACAGGACTATAAGCTCCAATACTTTTTAATATTAATAGAGCTTTTTTACAGTGTCTGTAAATTTTTTTGTTTGGTTTTTTTGTTGTTTTTGTTTTTGTGTATGTGCATTTGTCTTTCTCTCGCAGGAGCTCTGTGGGGCTGTTTGTCAGGTATTTACTGTACTGTGGCTGCTTGTGCTTAACACTTCTACTGATTTACAAACGCCTACCTGATCCTACCTGGGCATACCAGCTGGACATACCAGACGGTGTCTGCCATCAGCTGTGGGCACACTAACTCCAGAAGATTTTAAAGACTCCAGGCTCAAATTCTGTAGGGTTGCTGTGTTGCTTCTGGGAAGACCAGCACTTTAAAATAAAGCATCCATAAATGCTAAAAGCACATGATAATACCTGTCTTTTCTGTGAGAAATGAATTAGATCCTCAGGGGAAGGAACTAAAACTCACGTATCTCAGCAAGAGGGAGCACGCTCAAGAGCATTCAGCTGTTTGCTGTAAGAGGTGGGTCTGAAATGCAAAAATTGCTTCAACATACACATTCTGATCTACTCCCCAAACCCTTGAATGTCCTGTCCCCATCACCACAGGCATGAGTGCAGGAAATCTGTAATTACATCTAAATAGGATCTTCTGTAAATGCAAATTGAAATGACCCCATTATCAGCAGGGCAGTGATAACTGATAGGAGCTGAAACTTTGTCTTAAAAAATGCCTGGTGGCCAACTCAGGACCAGTCAGCTCTGTGGATCTGCATGTCAGTCGGCCACCTTGCTGCCTAATGACAGAAGTTCTGCAAATGGCCTCTCTTACACACACAGAGCAATACTATTGCATACCCATAGCGAGCCCCTCATGAAGAATATGGGGTTTCCCCTTTTGATCACAACACAGGGATTACCTGCAGGCTGTGTCAAGCCCAGGTTTACCTTGGAGGAACCTGTCATGCACAAGTTTCACATATGTCACAGCACAAGTTGTCTGACAGGGTGTAGATTTCAAATGTCCTGCATGGGCAGAGATCAGCAACATCTCCTATGTTGTTTACTGAGCAGTCAAATCTTCCCGATTCACCTCAACAAACAAGAGACCTTGACTGAGCTCTCACTGGTCCCACAGAACAGCTCTTTGTGGATGCCTGAGAAGGCTTCAGTGCAATTTGCCTTCTGGGCTTAGCTGTCCTGAGAGCCCTCCATGTCCTAATTTTCTACCCTTCAAAAGGGCATTGTGCTCCCTCTGTCTTGAATAATTTTTGGAAGTAGACTGTCTGTGATCACGACAGAAAACACGCCACCTCACAATGTCAAACCCAAGTGCTAAAGGACACCCAGATTGCTTGCCCTAGTTGCAAATTTCTGTGCTTCATCTCTGAAAGGAAACCAGGATGGTTTCCATACAGAGCCCGTGTCTACTTCTCAGCTTGAAAAACGTATCTCAGTGCTTCACCAAGTATCATCTGTTATCTGATGTTATCTGTATTCCACATCTTACAGACAGCATGTTTTTTCCTGGGTCTTCCAAACTCCCAACCTGTGGTGGTTAATGGCATGGACTCCACAAGCTGGTGGTAAGTGAAGACATTTTATTGCAAAAATCCAGGGTTCTTAAACTGTTACATTGTTATGAGTTTCCATACTTGTGAGGCACAACAAAGGTGTTTAACTAACCACCATAAACCACGATAGGAACACACATCAGGTGTAACCAACCACCAACCCCATGGTGTGAGCACTTGTTGGTTCTAACAATTGTTTTCCAGTTATGTAACTTGTTTTTCACCTCTAGTTTAGCTGAGTCATTCCCAGAATGTTTTCAGGTTAGCTGAAGTAGCAGAAGTGAGCAAGGACTTTACAAGGGCAACAAGGCCCTCATTTTGTGAGGCCTTTCTGCTCCACAACACTCACCCATTGGTCCTGCCTGGTTGTTGTCGCTGAGTAAATTATGCAAAAATGAATTAGAGCTGTTGAAGAGTAAAATAACCCAGAAAATTGTTTTAACTTCCTTCTCATGTTATTTTCTGCTCCGGATATTTTTGCTCTTATTCAAAGACTAGGAAGAACATAAAAACCACTCTCTAATGACACAGTATCTGACAAGGCTGTCTCTTCATATGCCCAATTTCTTTTCATGATAAAGGAAAGGCAATGCATGAATGCATCACCTGATGGAGAAGAGAGCTTAAACAATCAAAGCTGGGAAAGCAAACCCATGTAAAACATCTATGACTGAGCAAAAGTGCGCAAAACCAGCACATCAGCAAAATGTCCTGTCTCTATGTAGAAAATGGGGGTTTCAGATTTTAAAAAGAAAATTCACTGAAGTTATGAAGAGGGGGTACAGTTGAAGGAAGCCCACCTTACGAGACAGAACATTTGTAGGTATCCATAGAAAAAAACCTTGACATATTACAAACAACTGTGAAAACCTGCAAAAGTATCATCTAACTGATGGAAAATGTTGAATGGTACAGCTCCAGCTGCTGCCTTCTTTCCTGCATCCAGCTCAGGACATGCTTCTAACACTGGCACTTCACATCCAGCTCCCCATACAGCACGTGAGGCTGGGCTTGTGTAGCCTGGGGAAAATTTAGAAATGTGTTCCAAGATGAACATCTCTGATTATTGTTCTGTCTTCGTTATTAAAAAAATGAGAAAAATCCTAAACCATCTCCATCCTAAGCCATTATTCCTTGTAACTGCCATAACCTACAGGTTGAGATCCTTTTGAGATGAGACTTTTTAGCAGAAAAAAATGTGGTAGGGAATGATTTTAGTACCATTGTTCAGCTCTGTGAGTGCAAATTTTTGTGGGCAAATTGACCACAGAGTTTAAAACACAGGATAAACCAATGTGCCACTTGATGGTGGTACAAAAGAAGAAAAAAAACCTGATTGAGCAGCCCAGTTTGCAGCCACGTCTGGTGGAGTGGGTGGCAGCTGTTGTAGGGAGGGCATGTGAGGGCAAATGTAGGTGTTATGGAAAGACCAGCACCTGTTTGCTGCATAAAGCCAAAGCAATTCCTCTGTCTTGTCAGCTGACAGCTCCTCCTCCTCTAGGTAGGAGGAAGGGCGCTTTCTGTTTCAATCCCCTTGTGATGTGCAAGAGGGAGTCTTGTAAGGAGCTGCAGCGGAAGTGATGGCAAAAGTGCTGCTGGGAGCAGCCTGCAGTCTGCCAAACCCCAGCATCCAGACACCAATGCATTGCCAAAGACATACTGTGCAAGACTTAAAAAGGGAGACAATAGCATTGCTCATCTGTATTCTTTCTTTGCACATCCTAAATGTTGCTTTTTTAGTTGCTACTCAGTTTATATGCCTCAGGCATACAGTGTTCAGTGAAGCTTGATTATGGAATTGTGATGTCAGGTTTGCTACAGATTTCTGTCTTTGGCTTTCCCTTCTTGGGTTTATCTGACCAGTACGCACTCCTCTGATGGGACTGGATTAAAGCATTGTGTTTGTAAAGGATGTAAGTTAACTTCCATGTCAGCTCTTCACTCTTCTCCATCCCAGAAGGGCACCTAATTTCAGGGTGGGAAGGTGTCTAAGTTTTGATTCTATGCAACAGTTTTCTCTTGCAGCTTTTCATAATTTGAGCTGATGAAAGGCACTGTTTTGGGTGCATCTGAGCCACATGTCCCTCCTCATCCTCCACATAGCAGAAGGAAGCCTCAGGGCAGGACAGTATATCCTTTATCAGACCCATCAGATTGGTGGCTTAGAGAGGTCTTGCTGCAGCTAATCCAAGTTTCCTTGCATCTGTCTTGATTTATGGGATCTGCCTGGAATGCTTTGTTGACTGCATCATGGAGAGCCATTATTTTATATATCATCACTTTAATGCTGGATGGGAT
The DNA here is from genome assembly GCA_013397935.1 of Dasyornis broadbenti. Taxonomy (NCBI): domain Eukaryota; kingdom Metazoa; phylum Chordata; class Aves; order Passeriformes; family Dasyornithidae; genus Dasyornis; species Dasyornis broadbenti. Next base: position 271,173 of record VZRN01004312.1, read on the forward strand.
TTTTGGAGGAGCTCCTTCTGGTGTAAACCTGCTTCCACTGGCATGAGGAACAGCTTTGTTTTGAGGGCTCTGCAGCATCATCTGCGTGTCCACCATGCTCTGAAGGTTTGGCATCACTGATATTTGTTATTTCCATTCTAAAGTTTTGTCTCCTCTCCACTTCTTCCTCACTCAGGTGGAGAAAAGATGGTTGCTGAAATCTGACCTCAGTATCTTGAAGAACTATGTGGCCATTTTGGTTCAGACTGAATTGCTTGAGAAATCCTTCAAAATTTCTGTAGTTGTTTCTCTCTGAACCAGGAAAATATATTTAAGGGATGTGGGGGTTTATAACTTTGAAACACAATAGTGTTGAATGCTCACAGTCACTCCTGCAAGTGCTGGAGGAGATGAAGAAAAGGTACAGATATAACAGGGCACACTGCAAAACAGGGTAACCTTTCCTGCATGCAGAAGTATGTCTGACCATTAACACTCTCTGGAAGACCTTTTCTTCCCTGTTGTAGGCTCTGACTCTGAGGCAGTTTGCTGTTGCTCTAGACTGGTTTAAAAAACTTCCAATGCATTGAAATTCATTACCTTAGGCAAGAAAATGCGTAGCTCATATGCTTGCATAACCTGTTCCTCGGCACAGCGCTGCCTCACCGAATAATAGCCTTACTATTCTGCATCCCACAAGGGACTGAGTGATGTGGATGCAAAAAGTTTAGGTAGATTCACATCTGAAAGCCTGAACAAGTAGTTGGAAGAGAAATCTCTTGAAGGTGACTAAATAGGCAAACTGCATTGGGCTCAGGAAATCCTCTGAGTGGAAAATAGGTGGAGGTGGGGATAGTACTCAGGGGATGTGCCATATATATCTTTGTCTATTCTTAATTTTCCCTGGATGTCTGACTGTGGACACCATTTTATACATTCTTCATATTAGACATATTTATCAACCTGGACCTAACAAAATTAAATACATTTACCTTTGACCACAAAATATTGAGGTCTAAGAAAAAAAATAATTAATAATGTATGTGTGGGATGGGGGTCAATAGGACAAATCAAGAAAAATGAAGGCCTAATACTCAAAACCAGAATGGTTTGGGTCTGCCTAGCCCCACTGGCCTGAAAGGGAAGAATAGGATCTGACTGTGGCTTTATGTAACGAGAACAGCCACAAGGGATGGAGCAACAAACAGGAGAGTGCAAGCAACCCTATGGAATAAATAAATCCTCAGAATCAAGAAAAAATGGAGAAAAAGTCCAGAGCAGGGCCTGTAGCAGCTTCAGTGATGCAGCAGTAGCACACTGTGCCCTGACCTTACTGGTCCCTCACAGTAAGGGACCTTCGTGCCCCTGCACTTACTGTGCTGCATGTCAGCCCCATGGGTGCTGTGGGAAGCCCTTTCCTGACTTCTGAGGGTGGCTCACACACACTGCCGGGGTATGTGTGTAAGCAGTGGTAGTCTCACCACAGCTCCTTTTGCTTGATCTTGGCGCATTAGTGATGACAGACAAGCCAAGGTGTCCCTCAGGACAGCAGGTTAGTCAGCAAATGAGCCTGCTGACAGATCATCTGCTGGTAATGCAGCATTTCCATTTATTATGGTGTGTCTAAGCAGAGATGCTGATGGCCTCTGCTTCAGACATCCACATCTGTTCTCTGTAGCGGTGCCTGCACACCAGTTCTTCCCGGGAGAACGGACAGTAGTGATTTATCCAGTCTTGTTCAAATACAGTCCTTGTGCTGGCGGGCAGACTCAGCTATTGCCAGAGAGAAGAGGGAAAGGATGGGTCCAGAGAGGAATAGGAAGCACGTTAGACCCTGACAGCAGGTGGGTGACAGGTCTAGGCATTTGCATGTATTATCTGAGTTACTGGAGAGAGGCTAGAAGCTACAGGAGTTAACGCCAATGATTTCCATATCAAAGGTTTTTCTGAATAAGTACAAGAACAGACATTTCCCTCTTGAGTGTTTTGGGTGCTTTTTTTTTTTTTTTTTTCACTTTCCAGAGATCAGAAGGAGTAACAGCTTAATCTTTTTAAAGAAGCCTTGATAAGGCAAAAATCTGGCTCTGGGATGAGGTTCATAACATATCCATAGATGGACAACCTCAAGCAAGCAAGAAACATGTAGGTTCAGAAAAAGGAGAAGATTAAATAATTTCTGGCATTTTCATGGAAAAAAGTGCCCAGTGTCTTCTAAAATATCCTGTATATCCAGTGTGCTTTAATGTATTGGTTAAAAGTCAGAGAACTATACTTTAAAGTCTGAGCCACACCATCTGGTTCTCTCCCTGCTCAATGCCCTAAGCATATGGCCAGAGAGAGCATATTTCCTCTATCCTTCTCTCCTGTTGCCTTTTTTTATTCTGCCTAGCCTCATTACCTTAGATTTCCTTGCACTGAATTTATATGCATAAACCATTCATTTGCCTTCTCTTTTAATATAGCTACATGACTCTGAACATCATTTAAGCTGGACTGGCAACTCCACATTTTGCCTTGTCAGAAAAATTATTCACATTAACGCCTATTAATTTTCCTAAATCATGGTATACAGGGAAGGAAATTGGTCCTAAGGATGTTCTTTGTGTCACATTACTACCTCTTTATTATCACCAAAGACTGTTTTCATGTCAATTCACTCTTCTGTTTTCAAACTCCCGTGCTCAGAGAAATTGTGGTGATAAGGTAAGGCTGTTATCTGCTGATAAAAATGGCTTTGAGCGTTTATGTGCTGTAGATTTTTTAAACTAGATGCCTCTTCATTTGAGTGAAACTCCTTGAATAAGACCCTTTTCATGCTAAATAACTTGAAAAGCACTCTGGAGAGCGTATTTTTTGCTAAGACTCCATTAGTTATGTTTGCCTTCAGGTGTGGATCCCTAGTGGGCATATTTCTCCTTCTTATATATATATATTAACTTTAGCAAGAAGACATGGCTTCACCCATCCTTGCCTCTAGGCAGTCTGACTGCAGTGGTGTTTTTCTGTCTGTGGAAAACATCTCAAGCTGCAAAGAAATAAAACTTAATGAAGGTCCAGCCTTCTGATTTTTGTGATGGTTGTAGTGATGAAAATATTGCCAGCCCTGTGCAGCACATACTTCTATTGAACCTCTTCCCTGAAGTTGTTATGTTCTGCAAATACCTCACCTAGCATCAGGTTTGGTTAATATTTCTGCCTCCCTTGTGCTATTCCATCTAGGTTTGTGTCCAAATCTCAAGGCATCATAGCCTCAAGGTATTTTTGCAGTGCAGGTCTGCTGGGCATTGCTCGTGGCTGTTTGCACAGAAACTGTAGAATTAATACCCATAGAGGCATATCAGAGCAGGGCTACTCGCAGACTCTTGTGTTTCTGCAGAAAGGAGATCAGTTGTAAGGACAGAGCAGGTCCTACATAACCATCTCTCCAGCAGAACTTGATTATTCTCAGTTCTCTTTCTATATATCATTCCTGAGGGAAACAAAAAGGGCTTTCTTTCTACAGCCCACTGTAGCCTTTAGTACAGTGATTTGTCCAAAATAAGGGATAGATTTAAGATAATTGTTTTTGCATCAAGGGAGTTGCTGTGGTGGTATCTGTTTTAGTGCTAACCAACACAACCTACAAAAATCAACAGTGTGGGGAGAAACAGATGTGCCAATGTCCTTGACAGAACTTCTTAATAAAAGGATGTTTAACCTTGATTGACTTACCCAGATGCAGCAAGGTTTCGTAAAATAACAAATACATCAACATATGGTAGAGACTCGATGTTTTCATTTGAGTTTCACTGGTGACACTCAACTCGTGACACAATCCTACAGTAGAGATTTGGAAGAGAAATAAACTACCCCAGCTTGGAAAGAAGCTACAATACAACTGCTCAGTAGGAACACTATGGAGGCAGCTTACTACTTTCAGGGATGAGAGCAATTTTGCTGCCTTTCCCCAGCAGAGTAGGGAAAGCTGAATGCTGCTGGGAAACCATGGACACTAGTACTTAATACATATGGAGCATTTTGCACACAGTATGGAACAGCATGACCAAAGCTGATGTCCAGCATACCAGCCAGGAATATTTTATCTCCTTGGTATGGGAAATGCTGTGTTAAATACAACTATTACAACTGATTATTTGAAGGAAAGATGGTGTTTAGCTCAGGGCTTTGGCATGACACTTGGGGTATATCAGGAGTTTTTCCTAGCTCTGCCCAGGGCCATGGGGGAAGCAGATAGCATCTGCCAGATTCAGTTTCATATCTATAAAATTCAGACCCTCATTATTTGTTCTGCTCTATCGTTTGAAGTGGGCAGGATTTTCAAAGTCCAATATGCACAGATCCACAAAAGAATCACTGTGTATTTGAGGAGTGCCCAAGTGACCGCGCCCCAGCAGAGGGATGTCTGTCTGCAGAGAAGGGAAAGGGGAGTGACCTCTATAGGTCACTTAACTCCACCAGCTGCCCAGAGATGGCAAAATTCTTGCCAGGGGCTATCCTCACTCCCTGAGCATCCCAGCGAGCAACTGAGATTCCAACAAAAGACCAAAGCCATGAAAAACACAGCAGATGCGAAATGCCTTCACTTCAGTCAATTTTGTAAATTGCTTCTCTTTCGGTGGCCCTGATAAATATCTTTCTTTTTATGTTGAAAAATTATTAACTGTGTTGTGAGTTGCCATGGATGCGGCATTCAGTTTATTGCAGACTTTGCCTCTTACTGTGCAGGACCTCATTCTCAGCACTCTCCTGGGCTTATAAATATTGAGTAAATTGGCCCACTTTTTTCTCGGAAGTCAGAGGTGAAATTGCCACTAATTTAAAGGTGTAGGCTCAGGCCTGTTATGTTATTTTTTTTTTTTTATAGCATCGATCACCTCTGTTCTGGCAGCCCCCCGATTCTGCTTAGCAAGTCAGGCTTCCACTCAGGTACAAATAAATCTAAAAAGCAATAAAAGAAGAAACCAAACCTTTCCCTCTTTAAGCCAGCACAGGAGGCTGTTTGTCCCTGGGAATGGTTTTGCTTGGGACTCCATGGCAAGTGTTCTAATGAGAACACAAAAAACTGTAGCAATTGTAGAGAAACTACCTCTGCATTGCAGCAAGGTATTTGAAGAAATCAAAGTGATCTGCATATAGCATGTTGTTTAGCTGCAGTAGTTTTCCAGCCGGCCACAGTGTCAGGGACTAAGTGGATGGTGCTGACAGATAAACGTTTGAGAATTGCTTGGACTCACTATAGCTGCAATTACTGTAATGAGACGAAATTTGTCTTTGGCCTTCTCAGAAGTTATTTCCAAAAAAATGGATAGTGATAGGGTCTAAACCTTCAAAGCCAGTTGGCAATATTGCTAAAAAAGTATTATGGAAATTTCCTTGTACTCAGTTGTTTGTTCTTCCTCCGCTCTAAACCATTATCTTTCTTTTCAGAGGAAGGAATACTGCAGAGGCACAGACATCAATAAAAATCATTTTCCTCTACAGTTAAATATTTAGCATTTCTTCAGTGTTTATAAAAAAACCCCCAACAATAATAAACAAACAAGATTCTCAACATTTAAGGGCCACTCTTGAATTTGAATTTTCTGACCTCTGATGCAAACCTTCAGACTTTAATCTTCCTCTTTATCCACCTGTTCAATTCGAGCTGTGCAAGGGCATCTTGGATTGCCATGGAACAGAGTGTCACCTGAGCAGGACCTACTCTGCAAGGTGCTCTACATTCATAGAGCCTGGGGCAGTTCTCATGAAGGCTTGCTCCTTTGTATTCTATAACATGGTTTGTGATACTTGTGGTGGTAAAAACCTCCCAATAGGCTTCTTCGTTTTCTCAAAAACTTCGAAGATGTCTATGGTTGGTGAGCCCCATCCTGTTTAAGTGACTTTTGCATGCAAAATGAGATGTCTAAAGCAGAGAACAAGGATAATGTAATGACTTGGCCAAAGTTGCTTTAAATAGTATTATTTAATAGCTATCTATTATTATTCATTATTCAATGCTAACAGCTTTCACTTATTTTAAACAAAGAGAAGAGAACATGATACTTCAATGATCCTCCCTTAGGACTTGTTACATCCCCCTCACTTACCCCAATGTTAGCAACCCTTATTCAGGACAGCATAATTAAAGAGATAATTAGATCCACAGTGACCTTCCCTGAATGAACAAACAACCACATTCCTAACTGGGCTGGCCAAAAGGAGAAACTGTTTGTCTTTCCTCTGCACTCACCCAGGTTGTGGCTTTGCTTCTTAATTTTGCCCTGTTAAAATCATTGCTGTCCTAACACTGGAATATCTGTGTTTCATCCAAGTGCCAACACCTCCCAATGCCCTGTCCCATCCTATGCCCTGCAGAGTGTCTCAGGTCCAGCAGGATGCCCTTCACAGGAGTCAGGATGGGAGTACTGGGCTCATGGCTTCATGCAATTAGAGCTTTAACCCTTCAGATCCTCCTAACTTTTTCTCCCCCCAAGACACAATGCCCTTGCAGAGGCATGTTTCCAACTGGACACCAGTTCTCTGGGACAGACAGAAACAGACAGAGAGACCAGCACTCAGGACTGCTCCTTGCTTCTTGGTCTGCTCAAGCAAAAATAAATCATCTTGCAAACTGAGAGCTTTTTACCCTGTACTGACTGAAGTTTTTCAATAGTTGTACAAAATCAGGGCAAAGGGGAAGCAAATTCTGGAAGAGAACAGCAACAACACACAAAGGACGTTCTTAGTATTTAGAACGTCCTTTGTATTCCAATCATCTTGAGTCCAGTACAGTATTAGTGGACTGTACTGGACTCAAGATGATTGGAAATAATGTAGGGCAAGTGCCACTTGATGAAAAATGGTATGACTTTGACTTTAAAAAAGATTTCATAAATCCAGGCTTTGAGAAGAAAGAGAAGAGTAGGAGAATGAATCATCCCAAGCAATTTCAGGGTAGTTTACATAGTCTGACTCTTTATGTCAAGCCACCCAGCTCTTCTATTTTTAGTACAACTAGAGAAGGGTCCGAAATGTGAAGATTAGAGGTAATACTTCCCAGCATTTGCAGATCTTTGGATAGAGATTTTTGGCTCAACTGTCAGCAAAGATTTGTAGAGATTGGAAGAAAATTTTTTTTCCGAGTTTCAGGTCACATTGTGTTTCAAAGCTTTGGCTCAGGAATGTTTTGGCAAATCAAAACTAGAAGTATCTGAATTGTGAGAACATCAAAGGAAATAAAGGTTGCAACCTGATGATAGGTTTCTTGTTATTCAGTAAAATGTTTTATCATAATTGAAACTAGCATATGGAGTTCAGGGCAAAGATGCTATTAGCAGTACACTGTTATTCTTACTTCATAATTAAGCTATACAATAGCTACACTTAGTTATACTGAATTTTGGAAGAACAGAAGAATTAAAGTAATATCAGTTTATTAAAACACAATTTGATTTTAGTTCTTTAAAGGTTGGGTTGCTCAAGTTCTTATCACTTTTTCTTACATTTGCTTGTGTTTGGAGAGGGATTTCAAATATATCAAGCAATATTGATTCTTCCATCAGTAAGCAGCTATCATGGCTGATAACCATTACTGTTATGTCTATGAGATTAAAATATCTTACTTGTAAAAATGAGAAATCCATATGCAAAGTCTGATTCTGGGAGAAACAAGTTTTGTTTCTTTCCCACAGACTGTACATGCGCTTGTTTTCCCAAGATTTGTTTGAGGCTTTGCATTGCTCTGATGGATGTTTTTTTGACAGTGTAAAATAAAGGCTGGTGTTCCTGACATTAAGGCAATTCGTGTCAGCCAAAGATTCTGCCTACTGGTGTTTTCTGTTCCACTTGCTGTGCCAAGGTGGCACAGCACAAGCACCATCCCCTACAAGGTGCTGTCCCTTCCAGGCTTTTTCCAAGCAGCCATTTTTATGTTAGCCGTGGAAAGCCAGGCTGTTCTTGTACCTGCTGCAGGCAACAGCACAAGTACAGAGCAGCAGCTGCTTCTGGAGTCCATGAATCCAAATGACTGGCCTTCACCTTTGTGCTAGGAAAGATGATATTATGGGGCAAGATGATCTTGTGGTATTTCTTGAGAAAACAGTCCAAAAAGTGTTTGTTTTCTGTAAGGCTTTCATTCAGATAATTTTGCAGCCATTTCAAGTAAAACCAAAGCCACTCTAATCTTGATTAGATGATTTCACTCCAATGAAACTATACCCTTACCAAGCACGTGTCAGAGCTGCTTATGTTCATGGCCACAAAGTGAAGAATAAGTTCAAATTAATGGAAGCTAATGAATTATGAGTTAAACAAATGGATGGGGTGAAATAAGAGAGAAAACCAAAAGCAGGGGAGAATCTACTTTAAATTCCAGTTTCTGGTTTTGTCTGGGAGTCACAGGATCTTGTACATTCATGTGTCTTTAATAGCAGAAACTTATTTTCCACAGTATTTTGGCTTTAGATGGTTAATACAGGGGAGAGATTGTTTTGTTTTGGTGGGAGTAATCTATTTTTTTTTTTTGCATACTGTGAGGCACGGGAGACTTCAGCGAGAATTTGCCAGTTAACAACCAATACACATGAGAGTCTTTCTAGCACACAGAGGAAAGGTACCTGAACAAAACCATCTTCTTCACTGCATTATTCATCCATTGTTAGTTGAGTTTCCCACTGTACAGGCAGTACTGGATTCATGCAGGGTGCTGTACAGCATGTAAAAAAAATCAAATATTTTAAGAATATATATATATATTTTTTTTTTAATAAACTACTTCCAGGGTAGTCTTTGAGCAGTACACTGCGACTTTCACATGCTTTTCTGCCAAGCTTCTTGCCATCTGGGTGGCCCCTGGGATTCATGAGAAGAAGGCATAAGTAGAAGGAGCTGCTTCCTTCTCTGACACCAAGCACAGGCCCTTTTTGAGCCCAGGCTGCAGGCACCAGTAACACCTTCAGCCACCTCTAGGAACCTCCTCCCTTGACATGCCACTCTGTCCACCTGCTTGATCACCTCAATGTTTCACCTTTATTAGTCCCATTCAAAATTGAATGAGCTGTGCTGAAGATTCATTTCACTGGGGACGTGTCCTACAAGGCAGCATAGAAAAATTCATGCTAGAATTGACTCTCTGTTTTTTTACACTGCCCCAAGGCTACTCCAGCAAACTTCTCACAGATAATCAGTAGCTAACACGAGTTTCATACTGTAAAATTCTCCTCTTTGGTAAGTAATAGCACAGCCCTTATATTCTTAGAGACACTTCAACTGGAAGAGAACTCTTGAACCAAAACAATAAATGTGCCTTAGAGCTACAGGGGTATCATATGGGGCCCAGAGGAGTTGCATGATCTTTATCAAGTGGTAAATGATACCCATGTGGACAGTGCTGCCTGCTCTGACAGACACATCTGCTCCACCTGATCTTGAGGCCAGAATCTGTTTGCTGAAGCAATTGCAGTTTGCAATGCAGCTTAAACAGTAGGAGACCATACAGTCTGATAATAACAGTTATTACTGTAATTATTACTAGTTGTTCTCCAGCCGAGCAATGAGAACGGAACTCTTTTCTGTCCTTCAGAATTTATTATGAGAGGTTTGATACATTTGACAGCAAGAATCTATTCTTGAATTTTATTTACCAGCCAAAATATATTGAGAATGTTGATATTTAAAATAAATCTTGTAAAACAACCATGGCATGTCCAAATCTAAAGTACAGGTATTTTATGGAGTGTTTGCCATCTGAATTCCTGAGTCTGCTGTCTTCTTTTGCTGCCTCACAAGATGACTCTACTACAAGCATAACGCTTGGCCAGTAAAAAGCAGCAGGGCAGATTCCTTGTCACTATATATAGGAAAACCCATGCACTAGCAATCCTGTGTCTGGGGCTTGGCATGCTGAAATAAGTCAGGATAATACAAGGTTATGGTTCCCTCAGTAACTATATTTCAGTGGCAGTACATGTATACAATAAGACATAAAAGTTACCATGGCATACTGTGATACAAAATGTTATGCATGCCCAAGGGCCTTTGAGTTATGATTTTTGCAGGAGTTAATTTGGTGCTGTTAGTGGAGTGATTCTTTTAAAGATGCAGTCAAGGTAACATTTTACATTTAATTTCCCCATTGCCGTTCTCTTTGGCCTTGTCAGCTGTAAGAAAGAATCAATGGTGCATAAATCTCTGCTCATGTAACTAGGTAGAAACATTGGAAGATGCACAGTAGGAAGGGAACAGACATGACTGTATCTACTTAAAACTTTTTGAAGCTTGACAATGTGCTGTCTTAAGGATTTCTGTTTCCTTTCCAGATGCTTAACCACAACGAGTAGAAAGGAACCAACAGAGAATTATGTCTCAATATAGAGGCAAGATACTTATTCACCAGATGTAATCATGGCCTTTTTATTTTGTTGTTTGTCCATATTACTAGTTCATCTTCAAACAGGTTCCCTCTAGAGCTCTTCATTCTCTAGCTTGATATTTTCCATACACTAATTCAGAAATACTCTTCAGGTACTGTTATTCTTGATATGGCTTAACCAAGTGTTCCCTCTAGGGGTTTGTCTTGGAAAAAAATAACTAACGATGAAGCAAGAGGAAAGTAATATAAGCACTATAGTCCCACATTTGGGATGCCACAGACTGGTTTCTCACCAAGTGGCAGAATTCTTCTTATTATTCCCTTCCTCCTTCCCAGTTGACTGTAACTCCAGTAATATGCAGAATCAGGAAAAGCAAGCATTTGTTTGTGATAAATGTGTAGCAATGGCTTGAGAAGTCTTTCTTAATTTAGCCCTTCTGATTAGTTATTTTATACATGACAGATGTACCCGCAGTAGGGACCCAGACGAGCACATTTCTCAAAAAAGCAAGTTTCATTAGCTGAGACACAACAGATGTGCTGTGAAATTTAGATGTTCAAAAGCAACTGGGATTTGTTGGTGAAGCTCATGTTTCCAAGTGATAGAAGAGGCTAGCAAACCTCCTATCTCTACTGTACAATCCCTCATCTGTTACTAACCCTGACTGCTGGTGTTTTACATATTGCATTTCATGCGCTGAGCCAAATAGCAGTGGGTATGAGTTACTCACAGTAGTCCTATTTCTAGGCAAGCAGTAGCTGAAACCCAGAGATTTCATAAAAATGAAGATGGAAGCCTGGTTTTGTGGACTTCACCTGGGAGCAAGTACTGTGGCCTAGTTAAACAGCTGCAACTATATTTTCATATGTGATTGTAAAGGATGAGTTTTTGTTTCCAAAAAGGAGCAAGTTCACACCGATCTATTGGGAGCTGCAAGCACTTGGTATCTTTGGAAAGTAGGTCATTACTATGTTTGTGCCTAATTTGAGGTAGCCAAATCTCCAGCACTGCCCCAATTGCCACAGAAAATAGTACACAGCAGAAAAGTGAGATATTTGAGAATAAAGACTGGGTATCAAGCCTACCAGTCCTGGCCACATTGTGCTTTCCACTGGATACTGATGGAGAGAAAGACTAAACTCCCTCTGTTTTATTTTTCTGTGAATCTTTTTATGCATTCCTCTTACAGAACTGCCTAAGCATTGCTGCATCCGTATTTGAGCAGATAATCTTGACTGTGTTTCTGCTTTGGACACTATCACTGCCACAGAGAAGGGGAACATTTGTTTTTGTAATGAGAATTTTATGACTTCTTTGCTCTCCTCTGTGCCTCTCCTAGCAAATCATACCCTTGTTATATGAGGTGGCAGGCCACAGGTGATGTAGCACTTTCTCCATGGGTTCGCCCTCACCTCTCCTTCTCAGAAGCACCTTTCCTCTGCAACCTCCTCTGCACACACCTCCTCTGTCAGCTCCTGTCTGCTCACAGCTTCAGGGATTCCTATTTCACAGCAAAATGGAGGCAGTGGTTTACGAGGACAGAAAGTCCAGAAAGAGCTATCCATGTAGTGGTACAGCATTTCTGAACCAGAGTCTCCCTGAACAGAACAGGGGAGAAGGGCAAGGAAGTTTGAGAGTATTTAGCCATATGGCCACACCCACTTGTGTGTGAGACGAAGAAGTGCACCCTCCTTAACTCCACTTGCTGAATGTCTGTGCTGGAGCCAGAGAACAAGATGGTTTTCTGGCAGCTCTGATGGCCTTTCATCCACCCCAGCTCAGAAGGAATTCCTGCAAAATGCTGGGCCGGTCATTTCAGACAGCTCCATCCCATGTTACAGAAAGAGTACGTTGAACGTTATAACAAAATAAGGGCTTTTCTCAAGGTAATGGAGGTACTTTCCCTGTCATAGAGAAAGCATGATCAGCAGTGTGAAGAAGCTGCTCCCCGCCCAGTGGAAGCCCAGGTGATGCATTCAGTAGCCTATGGGGTTAAGGGGCTGTGAATTATCTGCATCCAGACAGATGAGCTCTACAATCCAGCCTCACTAATACTGTCAACAGCAGGTGCGTGAACCCAGTCAGAGAGTGTGTACACCTCATTTGCTCATGAGCAATGACGGAAGAGAGGCTGGGAGCCGGCAGACCGAAGAGTTCACCTTTGCCATCAGTGTCTAAAGCTGCACTAGGTGCTTGTGTTTGCTTTAAGCTCATGTAGTGGCTATACCAACTGGTAGAACTCTGTGTATTTGCACAATTTTGGATTGGGAAATTGTTTAGGAACAAATAGATCCAATACACTGTGGGATTTCATACAGTGGTGTTTTTCCATAGTAAATTATATTTTGCTCAGTGGAATATGAGCCAAGAAAAAAAAATGGTTAGCACCAACTTCATTTATCACTGAGTATGCAGCCAGAAGCTAAAAGTAGCCAACCAACAGTAAAAAATACTGTAACATGCAAAATTGCCTATTTCATGCAAGTTACTTGTGGGAAATGTTCCCTTTGTGTCCCTAGAGAGATGTAAAACTAGTGGATGAGCAGGAGGCAGTGCCAAATGAAGGATGGGGACCCACAAGAGAAACTCACAACCTGAGCAAAAGGACAATTTACTGGTTTCTCCCAGCTGTCAGGGCACAACCACATAGAACAGGAAGATACTTGCTAGAAAATCCTGGCACAATATCAAATGCTCCCCCTCTATATGATGTTTTGCCCACTTGCCTGTCCATCCATCACTCTGTCACCAGACATCTTCCATGTAAAATTTCTGTTTTGCCTGCAATTCACCCCTTGGTGACCAGCCACCAGCGGCAGTGACCTAAATGGGACAGACAGGTGCATTATAGAAGCAGCTGATTTTGGAGGACCAAAGCAAACATTCATCTGGAATTCAGATGCATTTTGGAAAGGTATGTCAAAACGGGACTGGAAACACTGTGGGTATCTTTGTACGTAGCCAGTCACTTCTCCAGAGCCTGCAGCAGGAAGACTGCTGGCAGTCCTGAAGCAAGCTAGGTGAAAGACAGTTAGTTGAGTGATCTCTGCTTCACAGTGTGGCTGACAGAGCTGTGGGTATAAACCTTCAACTCAGAGACATGGTTTCTGTCAGACTTTCTACAACACATAAGAGGAAAAAGTTCAAGGACATAGGAGACAAAATCAGTAAAAGTAACATAATATTCAAGAGCTCACTGCAGCTAGAAGAAAACAGAGAGAGCTGTTTGCTGTCATCCCTCATTAAAATGCAAAGCAATGTCTTTGTGCACTCTGTAAACATGACTATTTCTTCTTTTCTGCTTGTGATCTTCAAATAGATATAAAACCTAGGTATATCAGCTTCCAAAGGAGATACAATCAATACAAAGAATTTTTTCCAAGAAATATAAAAAAAAAAATTATCTTCAGTATGTGTCTTTATGTAGCAGGAGTTGGGATGCAAAAAGAGGGGGTAATTTAGCTCAAGCACTTATCCTGCCCATTTTGGAAAATACCATGGCTTAAAAATTGCCTGAGTATTCTGCAAAAGAGCCCTAACAGGATTCCACATCATATTTAGTCACCAGTAAACATACAGCAGCAGAGTCTGTAGTGACTTTTCCTGCTGGTTTAATCTTTCCTGAACAGCTTGTTGCTCTTCAGTTAAGAAATATTCAAGCAGAAAATGTTCCTCCAGGTACCCTGCTCACCCTTACCACTCTGCCCTCAGCAAGTCTAACCTGTAGTTTGCAATGGGTGATGCACACCCCTATCACTGCAGGTTTAGGACAACTCCCCTTTTGATCTGCTTATCTAATGATGCCCCATGCAGGGGCAAGAGGGTCTTCATTTCCTTTAGTCCCACACCTTTTCTCACCCTCAGCTCTGGGTGCTACTCTGCTGTGTTTTGATTAATGTATTCATATTTTCCTCCTGGAAAATTTGCAGCAGTTTAAATGAGAATGTCCTTTGTAAACTCTGAGAGCCATGGACACTCCCACTGCTCTTAGAAAGACAGCTGAAAGACTGAGCCCGCTTTGGGAAATGTAGTGTCACCTTCTACTTTCAGCATCAGTGACACCATTTAGGAACAGAGCATGACATGTATCCAACCAAGTGGAAGTGGGATGGAGCAAAAATGAGAAATTAATGTAACACATATGGCTTTATTTTCCCTGTAAATCATGTTCAATTTAGTCCATAATGATTTATTCTAAAAGCACATTTAACTCCAATTTGGTTCTATATAACAGAACAGATGGGGGAAATCCACAAAGCTGTACTCTCCTGCATAAATAAGAATGATTGCATTCATATCCTGATTCCTTTTTTTCCTTTTTCTCCTCCCCATCCATCTTTGGGTATTTGATTTTTATACTTAGAATAAAATAAATTCACAAATAATTTATGGTCTGAATTTCTGTGGTATTATTTGAGGAAGAGGGGTAAGTTTTCAACTTAACAGGTTGCCACTGCTGCGCAAGAGCAAATTCATCATTCTGCTCTCCCCTCTTCTTCCTCTTGTCCTGTATTTGTACACAAATACCATTGTTAGTATAGGGCCTACATTGTTTTGAGTACTGCTTGTGAAGAATGCACCGATCGGAGGAGTGAGAGGGATTACGTGTATTCCCACAGCTGTGCTGGCACAAGTGGAGATGCTGGTGCATCAACATGGGAGCTATGAAAACAAAGGCAAACAAGGCTGTATTGTTTCGGTTTCATTGAGGAAAACAAGAGAGAATGTTTTCTTTTCCACTCTTGAAAAAGGAGAAAAACAGTATGACTGCACTTTTGTAATATCCAGTAGGAGAAATCAGCATCTTAAGGAATTTTTAGGAAAAGAAAAATCTCACCTTGAAAAGTTAAGACCAGTCCAAATACCTAAAGGCTTCCTGTTGCTTTTCTTCCTGTTTTCCAGGCTTGCTTCCCAGGCCCACAGCCTCCAGCCAAAGCAGGGGCTGACAGCAATTGCCTTTGCCACACTGGTCAGAGCTGAGGATGGATTGCCAGCCCAGCACAGGAACTGCTCTGAGCCAGCAGCCACTCTGACTCTTTCCAGCAAATAATTTTACAGCCCTGGAAATGACTCTGGACTGGCAAATGACATTATTTTTATGGGCCATTGCTTCATTGCAGCACTTTGCTCCATCCACTTTAGCATAATGTGTCTTTTTATGCACTATTTTACCACCCTGTTATCTCAGCTCCTCACAGAAGCATCCTGCCATAGCACTGTCTCCTACCACGCAGGCAATATGACTTGAGAGCGCTGTGCATTAGCCTCAGCATTGCTCGACAGGACTCGGGAGGCCAAAGACCATCCTTGCCCAAGGCAGGAACTGTTCGTGGGCCTCTGCAATGGCTTTGCCTCCCCCGTGGACATTTACACCCGTGCCCAGTAAATATCAGAACTACATTTTTGATTAATGCCTTGCACCATATCTGGTGGTCCCCCTGGATTATCCTTCTACCCTGGGCAAAATGAAGCCTTTTTCTGGGAGGCTTTGGTTGGACTGGAAATGTGCGCCAGAGAAATGTGAAAGGGAGGATAGCTGGATTTGGTACAGATGGCGCTGCTGCTGTTGCCTGTATGGCTCAGAGGGATGAACTGGAGCTTAATCTTCTCTTTGGGAGGAGAAATCTGAAACCCAAAAGAACCTTTCTTAATTTGCCTCTCTTCTTTATAGAGACCTAAGTTCTTGAGAGCATGAACAATATCATACAGCTGAAAACTGCCTAGCTCAGCAGGGACCCCACGTCTCCGGCAACAGTGGACTAAGAAACCTCACATATGTTCTATATATAACTATCCCAGTCACACACTTTAAAAATTCATTTCACATATCTTTAGACCACTTTGAAAGTTTGTAACTGAGAACAACAGGAGCTCAGCGAAGAGGACAATTGTTTTCTGGAATAGAGGGTCTACCTTTGCAAATTTCAGAAGGTGTAAAGATTAAACACCCCTCTGACACTCTTGCTCCTGCTCTGGCCATAGGTCAAAGACTGTATGAGAGGAACCTCCATTGGTGGCTGTTCGTTAGCCATGCTCCAGAGCTATTTCAAGCCTTATCCCCCTGAAAAATGCATAGGTATAGCTGGTAACTTTTTCCAAAAGCCCATGACCAAATTAGAAGTCCAAAAGTACTCTTTTTAGGAACCAGGGAGTTCTTCCAGAAGTTCATCTATTAATCCCAAAGAATCAACACTTCAGAAATGTAAAGGTGAAAGACAATGTTGGATGCTTTTTGAACTAGAAAGATTAATATCATTGAAACCAATAAAAATTCCATCAGATTTATTTATAGTCTAGCCATGGACCAGAGTTCAGGAGGTGAGAGCTCGCTTCGGTACATTAATTGACCACTTGTTATAATGAGCCTTCTAAGTTTTCAGAGGTCTTTCTGCACTTTTTTACTTGGAATTTTCAGACCTGGCCCTGCTGGCTTTTACCTCCATTTCCTCAGTATGACTTGAACTCAATTTCAATCTACTGCTCTTTGTTATCTCTCTTACCCTCTTTTTCTTTCCCTTTCACTGTTCTCCTCATAATTATCCATCTTCACCTGCTCTCCCCATACTTATTTCACAAACAACATGACCTGGCCTGTTCTTGGGCCCCCTTGGGATGCCTCGCTTGCTGCCTGGCCATCTCTAGGTGTGTTTGCTGCCGAGCTTCACAAAGGACCACAAGAGGATGGTTTCTATGCAGACAAAAATGTCACTTCAGTTCATAAGTTGCAGGTTTCAACAGATAGAAGAGGTGGTAAATATATTCTGGGTACAAATAGGCTTCAAAAATGATCTGAAAGGGAAAAAACCAAGGTGGTCATCCTAGCCAACAGGTCTTCTGAGAAAAGCAAAATTTAATTTTAACCTGGCAGAGTCTGCTGTGCACTATGGTGGCACTGACATCACCAGGACAAATCACTGAGAAATAAGTGCCACAAAGCATTTCATTCTGCTGTAAAATTGCTCATAAATCAGTTTTTTATATATATTTAAAAACTTCTTTTTTTTTTTTTTGCACACCTGTGCAATGAACATATTTTTCATAAAAGAAATGTCAGTAAAGTAGAAGAAGTAATGATTTGTTGTTGTTGTTGTTATTAATTTCCACTGGTGTTTTTTCTTTTGAGTTTTAGGCCCGTAAGGTACCTATTACAAACTTTTGTGTCTCTGGCCCAACATCTGGCTCCAGCAACTTGTCCCTTTTTCAACATGATGGGGAAGTGGATTGCCCTGGAGCTGCCCACCTCGATCCATGGATAAGATCAGAGAACTTTCTAGGATTCTTCACAAATGAGGGAGCCCTGACATAGATTTCTTACCTGTCCCACTCCCTCTTACACAGGAAATCAGCACCATGGCTTGCCCTAATTAACTCCTGGTTTGGGTAGCTGAGGGAAGATGTAAAGGAGGTACTCAAGGCTAAGAGAACAAAACAAATCTGGCTGTCAAAGTCATATTTTCAAACCATCAGAAACAAAAGGCTGGTCACCAAATGCTTTTCTTTGTGTAGCCTGCATACACTGATGTGCAGCTGTCCCTGGGCTGTGTCTTTGCACATGTTTATAGCCAAGGACTGCCTGATTAGGATAGTGACTGTGCCCTGTTCACACAGACCAAACTAACTTTGCTATCCCTGGAGTCCCATTTTGATAGTGTACCCTGGAAATTTGTGTGGCTACTGGCACTCCTCTGGGGCAAATGTAGCCCAGTGGGAGAGGGAGAGCTTTACACCCTTATCCCTGTCAGGTATGACTGGTAGGAGGTTCATCTCAGAGTTAAGTAAGGAATTTTTGAAGGGAACACCATAACTTCCAAAGAGGCTGATACTCAGAACATGTACAGCTAAAGGCTAGAAAGGCTGAAGTTCATTGCCAGTTAGGAAAGGATTTGGGGTTTGGGAGGTGTTTGGGTTGTTTTAGCTCTTTTTTTTGTGATCTTGGAAAAAATAATGTGTGTAAACAATAAGGGAGTACTGAGATAAATGCCATATTCAAAGTCTTATATTTGTGAAGTTTTCTTGTATGGAATTTGAAATATTAAATACATTTATTAGTGGAAATACTTAAATAAAAAAAAGAGACGTATACGTATCAGTCTGGAGTACCAAGGGAATTGTCCTGCAGTTTTCTGACCTTTTTGTATTCCATTTCCACCATTCATATTTGTTCACAAACTTCCTTAGCCATCAGAAAAGAAAATTGTTAGGAATCCAAGAATCTTTGTCCTGTCAAACATCTGCATAGAGCTTTGTTCATCTTCAAAGCTAAAACCAACTGCGTTTAATATCTGAATTTGCCTCTGAAGCAGCAGCAACAGCAACTGACAGTAATAAAACCCTACAGGAAATAAACTCAGAGTAGAGCATATGTGAGCCAGGTCTTGGGTAGATCTATCTTAAAAGCCAGGATAAAAGGCAAAGCCAAGAGGACTTTGCATCAGCAGGTTAAATCGTGGTTGCCAACTGCTTGTTGGAATCTTAGAGAGCTGCTCTATTCATCCCCCTCACACAGTCACACAGAGGCTGCTAGGCTTTAAGTCAGCCAAGGGTCTTATATTTCTGGCTATTTTGGTGCATTCTGAAATTGTTTCTATTCTTAATACTCTGTAGTCATTAAATTACAACCAGTTGTGTCCTGTCACTGACTTTTTTTGCAAACTGTTTTTAAAATGTAGTGCTTGCAGTTCATAGATGTTTGGTTATCTGAGAGCTGAATGACAAAACAGCATATAACAGAGCAGAGGGCAACCCATGATCTGGTCCTGTAGTATTTTGCAGTTAATATGAAATGCAGTCAAAATGTAGAAGGGTCTGGACACTGAGGAAAACTGATCATGAAAGAGGTTTAAGGCTTAAAGGAAATTAAAGCACAAACTGGCTTTGCTTAAGTGAACAGGAGTGATATTTTGACATGTCATTTAACATTTCCCATATGGCTTCAACTAGAGTTTATTTGAAACCTTTCAAAACTTTTTCCTTGTGTGCATAATGACCCTTTACAACAAAGGAGAAATAAAAAGCAAAAACCCACCATAAACCATTTGGCCATTAAAGCCATTTTAATTAAACAATTGAACTAGCCTATGTGTCTCCCAGGTGGGAAAGTCTGGGATGCTGCTTTTAAACAGCAGCTGCTGGCAGAGGCATGTTTGCTGCAGGGAAAGGAGAAGAGGTGAGGTTAACCCCCCTGCTCAGGCCTATGCATGGGCTTCAGGGGAGCTCACTCAGTTCTCACCACATGAATCTCCTTTCTGGTATGTGGTACAGACCACATGAAGATAAAGATTTTTAAAAATAACATCTGATGTTGAGGCTGTCAAAGTGTTTGTGCACAGAGCTCTGGCTGCTGTGCAGGAGCATGATTTTCTAGCAGTTGGGAGCTCTGCACTTTTTGAAGGTGTGGGTCAGGAAGGGTATGCCATGATCAAAAATCAAAATCAAACAGCTGCCTTTGAAAGCCAGGAGCCCAAATATGTGAAGATCCTGAAGTCTGAGTATTTCCTTTCTTCTTCTAGACCAAGTTTCCACCCAAAGTTCAGGCTGCAGAACAGTGTTATTTGCTGTGTGTCACCATGTGGCTCCCCTGGGATGTAGAAACTGTGGCGGGAGCTGTGCACCCAGGTATTGGCTGGCACCTATCAGAAGCTGATGAATATAAAGGAAAGAAAAAAAAATTAAAAGATGGGGAGGGAATAAAACAAAACAAACTTTAAAATCACAAGAAACTGGGATACTTCTGGAAATAAGTAAGCAAAGAAAGAAGACTTTCGTACAAAAAGTTATTTGCAATGAGTATATAAGTAGCTTGCCCTTCTTCCCAAGTGACCTTCATCTGCCTTGCAGGGGAACTGCAGCCTTAACTAGCCCATGAAAATCACCCAGCCTTGCTGAGGAGAGGTGCTCCCAAAGAACAGGGGAATGTAAAGAGAGGTCTTTTGCTGTAGGCATGCCATGATCCATCAGTGCTGTTCAAGGGCGCTGTGGGCTGGCGTTTCAAAAGTCCCCTTTCCACCGCTGCGTGCTTGAAGTCGGGGGTTTCTATTCGAGGAACAAAGGCAGAGCTACATCCACCGCAGACAAAAACCCAAGGGGAGCGGGAGTGGTTTCTACCACTTTGCAAAGAAAATTGATTTTTCTGAAGTATAGAGTGCAAAAGGCTCAGACGACTGCTGCTACTTTGCTGTAAAAATACTGCTCCTATGTGGTTTTTGACAGCTGTTAATGTTTGCCTTCATACATGTGTCAGAGGCAGGTTGACATGCTCAGGGCTCTTTCACAGTGGTCATTTCTGTAGCACTTTTTGGGATCCAAGATGTTTCAATTGCCCAGCACTGCTGAATAATACCTGGGAAACAAACAACACTAGTTTCTTCCTCTTTTTTTTTTTTTTTTTTAAGTTATTTCATGCAAAAAAGATATAACCCACTGAAGAGCAGGGAATGTTCTGAATCCCAGTGGGGCAGCAAGCAGAGCAGATAATTTCTTCTTTTACAAATTGTCTAATTTTCAAGCAACTGTTGCTGCTGAGCACTTTAGCAAATAGACTGAGGCAGTTTGGGCCAGAAAAAAAAAAGAAAGACAGTGACTAAGATCCCTGGCATTCCTTGTTTTCAGCAGAAAAAACAAATGAGTATGCTTCTTCAGAAAACAGAAGCTAGGGGAGGAAAAGCAGTGGTTTGGTAGTTCTTTGTTTGGTTTTTTTAAAAGATTTTTCAATGTAGATGGGACTGCAGTCAGGGTGATGACAGTTTCTTCAAGGGGTATAATAGCCCCTGTTATAAACACACACTTTTAGCAGGAAGAAAAACCTGAAAAATCACAAGATCTTCAAAGAACCTGAGTTGTAAGGGAAAAAACAATACACCCATGCACTTCTAACCATGAAGCATCTGTTCACACAGGTTCTAACTAGTGGGTGAAACAGCAGCTATAAAACAACTGTATTGTGTGATAAATCAACTTGACCATGACCAAGTCCTTTCCAGTGTCAGAGGCTTCCCTAATGTTGATATTCACTGAGGTTTTTTTTCTTTTGTGAGTCATGACTTGGCATGCTTTCCTTCTCACTCTTCCACAGGCACAGCAGCAGAAGAAGCATGTCCCTGGCTGGCCAAATGCAGGGTGGGCTCAGTGCCAGCGGCAAACGTGGCTCCCTGGCCAGGCTGTGGTCAGAGGACTTCTGCCAGAGGGAATTTTATCAGCAGGTGGGGTTCAGCTGGCTGGCCGCAAGGGGCTGATGTCTCACTCCCTTCTTTGCAGGCATAGCCCAAGCTCCCTTGCTTAGAGTGGGGTACTGAACTCACTAAACCAGTGTCAGACGGGTCGCAGGGTATCCCTAAGGGGACTTCAGTGAGCCTTGCTCTGAGTTACTTCATGATGATGGAGCTGCTGCCACTTCCCTTGAAATATTATTAGCCTGTTGCAGGACATGATTCTGAACAGCATCCTCTCTAACAGGGATGGAATGGCTTTTCTCTGCACTAGTATATTCAGAGTTGTGGAGGATGTGGACTGCTTTTGTAATTTCTTTTCATTAATGGGTTGCAGGACTTGTTCTGTACATTGTATTGATTCATGTTTGGGTGCTAAAGGATGGGTTTCTGCTTGGGAATAGGAGAATAAGGGAACAAGTGTCTGAAACCCCATCAGCCTCTGAGAGCATGCTATTGGCAGTCACCAGGCACAGTGTGTTTAGGCTGAGTGCTGCCGGTTTAGGTGGGAACAGTGGCTTGGAAATTAGAAGAGAATTTGGGCAGGGAGAAAAACAGGGGAGGTACAGCACCAGTCCAGTCATCATGTGGATGTCAGGCTGATTTGCTGGGCATGAACGCATGGCATCTTGACAAAGTTCCAGGGTTATGGTGCCCTTTGAGGGTTACAGCTTTGCACTTTATGCTTGACTCCTGGTATTCACTCTTTCCTTTGCTCTCTTAGCTCAGTAAATTTGCAGTGGCACAGAGTAATAACTTGAAAGAGTAGCAGGAGACAAGGTGCTAGTGCCAGAGCTTTAAAGTCATGAGTTTTGACATGGGAGGGGGGTAGGAAAGTTACAGGACCACTACTCCCAACTCATATAAGGCTGTTCTTGCTTGAATATACTAGTATAAGCTCTAGTGATGGGCAGAAATACTTGGTGTTCTGCCCCCATACCCATTGATGCCCCAAGTCTGCTCCTGCCCTTCCTGGTCCCACAGCAGAAGGAGATGGGCTGGTAGGGCCCCGGTGGCAGGAGATGGTGCAGCTGGGAATTTGGTGCACCATGCAGAGCTGTGTGTAGCACAGAGAAAAGGGTCACAAGATTGGTATCTAAGATACCCTTGCAGCACTGGGTGATTTTGTGCTTTATGTTCAGATCCCATTGACTGAGACTTGCTGATTTTGGAAAAGCCATGTACATCAGCCATGGCTGCTTCTGTTGACAGTGCTCACCTGTTGGCACAGTCCTTGTGAGCAATGGGGCTCCTTTAGACTCAGGGACAGACAACAAGAAGCAGAAGGTACTGAAGGCAAAGGTGGGACTACATCATTTGAAGGCTTTTCAGCTGCAATTGCTTTCTGGGGATATTTAGAGGAATGACACCTAGAGATGAAATTTCAAGCAATGTCTAAGTTCATAAAAGTAACATCAAAAGAAGTAAAATTTTTCCTTTTGGAGATGTTTCTTATAAACCCAGGATAATCAAGTGTTGGAGGCAAGATACAGCGCGTGGTTGAATGGGTCTGAGCCAGTGATGGCTGTTCCTGTGTCCCTACAAGACAAAATAATGTAACTGAGAGCCAGAGGAAGCTGAGCAGTGAGGACAGACAGCAAAGGCCTCTGGAATTTATTACTGCTTAGTTTACTGCAAAAAAAATTTGCAATCTTGCACAAATGCAAATAGGAGGCAGGCAGTTCAGCATAAACTGTGGAAAGAATGGAAAGCAGGCAGGGTTTTAAATATGAGATGAGAAATGTTGATAATTTATTATTATGGCTTTAAGAGAAATATACAACTTTTATGAAGTGATTTTAATGAGAAAGTCAGAAGAGAAAAGTAATTCTAGAAATATTGCTCAGAGATTTGTACTAGGAATCCCTGAAATGCACCCACAAAACCAGCATAGTGCTGCTAAGGATGTTTGTGTGGGTATTGATAAAATATTTGGCGAGAACAAGATAACCTGAAACTCCTGGCCCAATCTCAGTACCCCTTGGGATCAGACACTTGGTCACCTGAGGATGGTCTCTATTGCCCTGTGCAGCAGTTGTGTACACCAGGTAAAATGAGATGTGAGATCCACTACAGCATGGAAAGTGCAGGTCATATCACCAAACCCTTGGCAGGCTTTACTCACAGCCTGTCCTCATTTCCTGGTGCAGAGAAAGAGCTGAAGCCCTGTATCCTTTGTCCATATGCCAACAACTGAGAACCTAAAGCAGCCATAGAATTTCTGAGATACCTCTTTCTAGCCAGCTTCTTCCTTTCTTTGTGCTCCCCCCATTGCTCAGCTTCCTCCACTGGGTCCTCTGTGCCAGGAGCAGTCCAAAGAGCAGCTTTACATCTCCTTTACAGTTCAGGCATTAAGACTCTCACCACCACAAGGATACTGAGTTCTGCTAAGGCTCCCACATCCCCCAGCACAGCCTTGATGCACTTGTTGAGTCTCTGAAATCTGTCTGTCTCATTGTGTGGGGTGGATATCCAGCACCAGAGGGTTTCTGGGCTGAGAAGTAAACCACTTTTCTGATAGTTTCATATGGCCTCCACAGCCTGTGAAAAACCAGACACATCTGCAGAATAGTATTTTTGCTACACCTTTCTTTTATTTACTGGGCAGAAGATCTGAGCATCTTGGACAACAGCCTACTTGATCATTCCTTTGTGGATTCTGCTCATACACCGGGCAGGAAAGACCGCTCACTGTTCCCCAAGGAACACTTCAGGACATCATACAGACTCTGTTGGTTTCTCCTCAGGCTATTCTGACCTTTTAAAGAAAAGGAATTCAGAATGCAGCTGGGTTGTAAGAATTACGCTGCTTCTCCTCACCATTTCTGTTTGCTAACAATGGGTTGCCTGTTTTTAGATAAACAATAATTTAAAATAATAGTGAACATGGGTATGTGGGATTTGTTGCAAAGCATGAATGTACATGTGGTTTGCTGTTAACCCTAGGACCACAGGCAGATATTAGATGAATAGCAGTTAGGGCTATTAACAGCTGAAATGTGATCCTAGACCCATTCCCATACTAACAGGAAAATGATAAGGTCAGTCGTGATTCAGGATCAAAAGAGAAGGATTTGCAGTTGTGGTTTAGCCATGAGCAGGGGCAGATTTGTCTCATGGTGATTCCAATAGACAGAGAGTTCCTGGAGGACGATGCCCTGTTCTTCAAGGGCTGTTTTGCTCTGAAGAAGATTACAAGCTCGGCAGAAGATGGTCTTCTATTTGCTGCCAATATTTTATTGAAGATAACAGTAATTTTTCAGGAGAAGACCAAATCCATCTCTGCCTACTTTCCCCTCACTAAAAAGACATGCCAGCTCATGGGTTGTTCTCAGACAGACTTTGCCCGCTGCCTTTGGGTCTTCTTTGAGACCTGGAGTTCCAGTCTCCCTTTCAGCTGCAGTACAATATTGTGCAAGCAAAGCTGTTCTCTTCAGGGACTGCTGCCTGCCAGACTGAGCCCATGAGGAGTGAAGGATATCCTTTCAGCTCAGCTTCTAAGGAGCACAGTCCCACAGAGCCGCCTGTCTCAAGCATTTGTAGTAAGATAAAAATATGGGCTAAGTTCCCCTTTCCTAGGGTTTGTGTGCTCTATAGGTATCAGTAGGGTGAGCGCTTGTGCCGACAGCCTGCCACTCAAACTGCAAACACATGCACTCCAAAGGTCACCAAGTCAAATTATAGGAAGTGAACCAGAATAAACAGCCTCTTTATCAGGCTTTATTTTCTAGCAGAACGCTCCAAGGGAAGTTGCCTGTGGTGGGGCGCCTGGGGATTTATCTGGCTGTGGTTCAGCTGACTTACATGCTTGGTCTCCTCTCCCACATCTGCTTCCTCCTCCACCTCATGCTTGGCACCTTCTCCTTTTGGCAGCACTGGGGTTCTGTGAGAGCCAGTTCCCTGCTCTCTGGATTCAGGTAAAAACTCTACTGGTGATGTTATCCTAGACTGAATTTCCCCAGCATTTTCCTCCTGGGAAATTAACTTGTTAAGGTGGCTTGCTCTTCCATGAGGTACTGGGAAACCCCTGCCAGGATCGTTGTACACAGTACACCTCTGATTTTAACTGGGATTTTTTTTTTTTTT
>VZRN01004312.1:296799-317302 GCA_013397935.1 Dasyornis broadbenti
TTTTTGCAAAAACTGAGTGTGCTGTCATCCTGGGGTTTGCAGAGGGGAGTGGGCTGTTATGTTTGCCCCTGTCCCATGGTGACAATCGTGCGGTGCTGCTTGTGCCAGCCCTGAGAGCACAATGACTCGCCTCATGCAGAGCCATCTGAACAGGAAAGGAAACAGGTCTTTTTCTTACTTCCCACTCAGTAAAATAAAGGATTGTTCACAAGGCCTCATGCTTTTTCCCAAACTCTCTTTCTCCATGGACAACTGCCACATCCAGCATGTACCGATAGCATCAAAGTTTTCCTTGGAAATGCTCCAAAGGATTCAGCTCAGTGGACCACATAATTATTCATACACTGTTTGGGAACGAATGATCTGCCTGAATCAACTAGACTGTTTTTGTTTTTTTCCTTTCTGTGACATTGACCTCACACTTCTCTCAACTACCAGAATGCAGTTAGCATTTTTCATCTCTTTAGCAGCCAAATTTTATTCTTTGGGCTTCATCTGTGCCCTTAATGGCCAAGACAGTTGGTTCAGCCTGGAGAAGGCTCTGGGGGGAGCTTAGAGCAGCCTTCCAATACCTAAACAGGGTCTATAATAAACCTGTAGAGGGACTTTTTCTAAGGATGTGTAGTGAGAGAACAAGGGGGGATGACTTAAAACCGATAATAAGTTTAGTTTGGGTATTAGGACAAAATTAATTACTGTGAAGGTGCTGACATACTAGAACAGGTTGCCCAGACAAGCTGTGGTTGACTCATCCCTGGCAATGTTCAAGACCAAGCTGGATGAGGCTTTGAGCAACCTGGTCTAGTGGAAAAGCCCCTTCCCATGGTGGGGCTGTTGGAAATAGATGATCTCTGAGGTCCCTTCCAATCCAAACCATTTTGTGATCCTATGATTACCAGGCATACCTACACCCACCCGCACACACGCACCTCTTGGAACAACACCAGCCCCATCTTCCAAGATTTACCTCACTCATTCTCATTTTCAAAATATACTTAACAGCTACATGTGCCTGAACAAGAACGGAACATTTAGCGAGGTGAGTCCAAGCACTTTTTCAAGACTTGCTGTGGGTCTGATCATCCAAACACAGAAAGATGGGACAGAAACACCCAGTGGCTGAACACAGTACCTGAAAAATAGACTTTGAGACATCCTTGCTATCAAGTTGCAACAAACCTCTCCATGGTGTTTCCTAACGCTGAACTTTAGACCCATGAAAAGCTGGGGGAAAAATTGCATGAATGTGGGATGGCTTGCTGGGTAAGCATCTTATTGTGCTTTTCTGCACAGATTATTATTTGAAACCTCCCTGAAGAACCAATCGTGATGTTGTGGGGCTCATGATGGGGATTTAACCTTTACAGTATCCTGTTGTGGAGCATATTTTTGGCCCTATCCCTAAGTTATTGGTCTGTGATTTCATCCTTTTCTCCATGTAATTCACAGGGCAGCGTCTACTGAAAAACAAGAGGGAATTCTGCTTTTCTAGCTGGCCTCAGGCTGTAAGGTGGGAGGCTTCATTGTCCAGTATACTGACAACCTGTGCTTTCTCTCGCTCCAGCTGTAACACAAAAGTCTGCATGATTTCTATCATTGCATGATTTTATCTTGATGGGTTTGCTATTGTGAGAATGTGTTTGTCTTGCAATATCTTTATTTGACACTTTGGGTATTTGTTTTGGGTATAAGCACAAGGTCTGAAAAATGGCTTGGAAGCCTCATATTTGGCTAAGAGGTTCCAAAGCTGCAGACTGGGCCCTTTGCTTACTGACAGTATGCCCACCATGTGTAAAGCAGCAGTGGCTGCTGGAGGGGACAATCAGTGGGGACAGTATAGCACTGTGTATTCATGCTGGGGCACTGCCACTCTGATAAGTCTGCAGAGCAATTCCACAGGGCTTGTCCTTAGGAAACTGCTGAAATCCTATTTCTGTACGTGGGAAGGGAAAACAGCCTAAAAATGGTGCTCCTTCAAAAGTTTTGAGCTTGTTCCTACCAAAATTTACCCCAGCATGGCTTACACGTCATTAAAATAACTGTATTTCCATTATATTTAAGACCTCGTGGGTAAATATGCTAATACAAGTCTGATTGCAGTTAAACTCACAGCATGAATGACTTGGAAAAGCTGCTTGTTGGGAAAGGTTTAGTCTGTTATGGACAATTTATCCATAGTTGTCTCTTCAAGGCGTACCTGTAGCAGAAGGAAATCAAAAGCAGAATCTTGTGGGGAATATGTTTCCTTTGGTACCATGCTGGATTGGAGCTTATAGAAGGACACCTTTACATTCATACAGGCTGAATATGTCACAATCTAAGTGTGCCCTGGGATGTGACTATCATTGTTTGTATTTTTAAAATTATTTGTTAGCAAAATGAAGCTTGAGTGTCTGACTCAAGCTGTGGGAGCTGCCATGTACTCTCTGCAACTGCCTTACTGTGTGGCCTTGGGCAAGTTCTGTAATTACACTGGGACCTTGTTTCCCAGCTCTGAAACTCCTATAATAAACATCCCCCCACTCACACTAGTTTTCTGTTACACTTAAAGCCAACCACTAACTCTGCCTTTCTCCTTTGTGCCTTCAGCATTAATTTTGGTGTTGTTCATTGTGGTAAGGATTCCTCCGGATAAGGGCCGCAGTGAGGTCTGAAGTGACTGGCCAACACTTGGAGATGTGTGAGGGAAAGACACTCTGTCACTGCAAACAACTAATTACATTATTATTAAGTTATTGCTGTTTCCCACTGAAAAGATCAGTATTCAGAGCCTGGTGCATTCTCACAAGAAATCAATGGGATACAGCATTTGCATTCATTTCTCTGAGAGCTCAGCAGATCCTCAGCTAAGACAGTGAACGACTTAAAGTGGTGTTCAAAACATAGTTACTGTGACTATATAGGGACATACATGAAGTACAGTTTGAAATTTTGGGAAAATTTATCTTTTTATAAATCTAAGGTGTTATTTCTCTCAAATTAAGCAATAAAAGCTAATAACTATGGGGTTTTTTCTAACAGGTAATTTTAGAATAGCTTAAATATACCTGCACTTTCCCTCTCTGTGACTGAGCTGTGGCCTCTTCAGGATGCAGTGAGCATCTTTTCCAATTGTATTCTCACTCTTATTCTTCTTTTCCCTCCTTCCTTTGCCTCCTGTGGAAATAAGCTGTTCTAGACAACACCACAGTTGGCATATATTTTGTCATTTCTATATTAACACACAAGGATACAGATTAACAGTTTGGTTATTCATCAAAGATTATCTCAGTTTTGAATGGTCATTACTATTTCAGCTGGCCTGCAAAAGGAACACCAAGTTCTCAAATAAACAGAAGGGAAGCTGCCGAATTTCACTCTAGCACTGGTACATGCCACTTTGTATTTCTTGCCCTTTCTACTTCAGTTGAATAATTCTCTCTAAGTATGCTCCCAGTGACTGCCATGGTATGCTGCTGAGCTAAGTGAGTAGTGCTCGAGGGATGACAAACTCCAGGACTGCAGAAAATGATTAGTAAACTAAGGTGACCAAGAGTCAGATTTTCACAGGTTCAGAGTCAGTAGCAGGTATAAAAAGGGTTACTTGCTGTGGTAAGGCACTGCTCCTTTGTCCAAAGCATTATTTAGTTTTGCCATTTTTTCCTGAAGCATCTGTACTAGAGGGTGCTGTGGGGAAGATGATGGATAAAGGAATAGTATCATCTGTTGTAGCATCTCATTTTGTGAACTATCAAAACTGAAAGTATCTCTCTGGTGCTCCAGCTATGCTAATTATTGTAATGTGACCACAAATTGGCAAAGAGTGCACATTTGGTAAACTAGCACGGCTGGAGGAAACTGCACTGATGTGTTGCTGTTTTGCAGCTGATTCTCCCTGGGAAGAAAGTAAACAGAGACAAAATAGACTGCTGAATTTTTTTCGTTTTCCAGACAGCTGCATTGTTACGGGGCTAGAGTTTCTCAGATCCTCATGAACCATCCTGGAGATCATAACTGGCATATTATGAGACTTGGACAAGCAGTTGATATAGAAGTTTGTAACAGCACTCCGTTGGGACACAGGCAAATAATCACTGTTTTTCGTGAACTATTAATGCTTACATATAAAGTAAATCCTAAAAGCACTGCAGACCAAAAGATACAGATGATCTTTAAGTCAGAACTATGCATTAGTCTCCCCTAGCTTATCAACTCTGTGTGATATGAAACCTGCTATTCCTGCATACATTTTTGTTTAGAGAAGAGATATCATACTAATCCTTTCAGGCTCAAATAAGCAATACAGAATTTCAGTTTCCCCAAGACAGACCTGAAAATAGATGTTAGGAAGGTACTTTTCTTTCTGTTCCACTCCCTAAGATGATGGATGAGTAATGCCAGTTTGTGCTTTGGTAGTGCATATGTCTGTGTTTGATCATTTAAAAAAAAACGAGACTTAAAATTTTAATGTAAAATAAGTTCAAAGGAGAAGAATGGAAAAGTAGATAGCCCTCTGGGTTGGTGCCTAGAGCAAACTTGTAACTCATGTTGAGGAAAAACCTCCTGGTCAGCAGCCAGGAACTTATTATTCCAACAGGTTTATTATCATGTTTGTTCTACAGTGAAATATGATATGAAAACAAGAGTCACCCAGGGACATTGTCTTTTGCTGGAACAAAGCAAGAAAATTCTCAAGAGGACTTCTTGTTGTGCAATCCAGCACTGTGCACTTATCCAAGCATTAACAAAGGAAAAAAATTCAGTACTCATAAATTTGTCACAGCTCATATGAGATGTGTAGTTACTCCAGACCAAAATCTGCTCCTGTGTGAAGATGACACACCCAGAAAAATACCCTTCTTTCCCAGTGGAGCAACTCTGGATTTACATGACAGCAAATCAGCACCAAATTCAGCCTATTGTGTTCTCTCTTGTTCTTGGTTTTTAGACTCAAAAAACAACTCCATTAAGTTTTTTCTGAGCTGCAGCCCCCCAACTGGTCTATTGTAAAAAGGGCTGCTCCACTCTCAGAACACACGATTGGCACTTTGAGGTTTCTCTGGTCAGATGCTAAAAAATTACAAGCAACTTTTAAAAATTCATTCCTGTAAAGTGCATTACTGAATTCTTGTTGAGGTTATTAAGTGAAAAGGCATTTTCATTAAGATGCAAATCCTGGCGCTGCTGAAGTCAATGACAAGATTTCTGCTGGGTTGGTTGGAGCCTGGGTTCCTTCATCCGTATTTTAATGTCAACACAGCTCATTCTCCTGGGGGAATAAGGAACCTTCAGGGAAAGGCTATATTTTCCTTAAATTTTGCCTTTCCAAGTGATTCTTGTCCCTTTCAGCTAGCAGAAAATCTGAGCATAGATCCCACTTGTAGCTTATGCTCTTACCTAAGGAAATAAATGGGGAAAAGAACAGGGCAGAAATCCCTTCCTATTGCTTAATAAGTGGTTTTGATTTCAGAGCCAGCAAAGCCAGTAGTTTTAATTGAATGAGTAATGTTTTTCCCACTATTCCCGATCTTCTGCAAGTTAATTACTAACTGTTTTCAGCAGCACCCATCTGTGACAAGTGTGATTAGGAGATTGAGTCAATTATGAGATCACCCCAAATTTATACCAAGTGCAACAGGAGTGAGGGAGCAGCTGCCTCAAATACGAGGTGAAAAGATTTTGAAGCTACTTCACATCCCCAAGTAAGCAGACATAAAATGTGAATCCTTGTCCTATGAATCTCATTGTAGCTAACAATTGTTTTTCTGTGGTTTGCTTTGCAGAGTAAATGAAGCCTACTTAGGTTCTTTTGTCCCCAGTAACCTTGCTAAAACTGCAGAGCCACTTCTGGCCTTTACATCGCCTGTTTTCAGATCCTGATTATTTTTTTTCCCCTGCCTTTTCCAGAAGTCTTCTCAAGGGTATTTCATTTAAGGTCTCCTTTCTATCTCACACAAAGAGATGACTAAATGTAACACCTCAAAAGAAACTAGTTCTGAACTGCTCATCACCTAGGGAAAACATTCTAAAAGGTTCTTGAGAGCAAACTGTAGGGAGAAATTGGTACTCTGTAGAGCTCATATAACTACGTGCTGTGAGGATACTGGGTTTGGAAAAATACACCGCTTTCAGAAATTCCAGAAACGAACCGCTGCAAAAATGTGATGCTTTTGATTACATATTGTATGGTTTAGGTCTAAAGTGCACTCTGTCATTCCTTTGATCCTTAGAAAAGACCCCAGACATTATTCAGTGTTGGTTGGGAATAATGAACTTTCTCTGATCCTGTGAAACTCTACTGGTGATCTGTTTTTCTTGTAAGCATGTACGACACCCCACATCAAGCAGGTCTGTTTCAGATCCACGATTGCAGCAGGCAGCCAGGGACCAGACCCCCCGCTGGAGAAAACCAGTTGAGGCCTCTTGATTTTAATAGGTGGCTGCTGAGCCAAGGCACTCCAGCATCCGGCCTCCTCATCTTGGGATACAACTAATTACAGCAAATAATTAGGTTTCCTCATCCTCACCAGATCCATTCAGTAATCTATTTTTAGTACTCCTTCAACCATAGATTGTCTGCACCTTCAAAAACTGTTCAGAAACCCCTTCCTCATCGTGATCCTAACAAGCAGCAGTTATTTTTATTTTCAGTCTCACCATCTGTCAAAAAAAAAAAAAAAAAAAAAAGCCATTTTGCTTATTTTTAAACTTTTTGGAGGGGGTGAAAATAGATCTTTCAACACCTTCATATTTCACAGAGAGCCTTCAGGGTCCCTCTTTTTATTTATGAAGGTCTACCTTGCAATAAGTGGAAAACCTGTAACAACACATGCTAATAATGGTGCGTCACAAAAGAACAAATGTCTAGTAAGTGTTTGCTTAGTCCATCTCTGGGGAAAAAAAACAAACTATCAACCCAAAACCCCAACGATTTCCAAGAACAAATGACCACCTTCTCTGTGCCAGACTCTGTTAATTACAGCACAGCTGGTCTCATTCTGCAGCAAAAACTACATTAAACTGTGTGATATAAACCAGCATGAATACTTTCTTCCCACCTTTCTTTAGCTGCCTGTATCTTTAGCAGATATTGTGAGCTCCTTGTTTTGATATTGTGATTATAGAAAGCAAGAAGAGCCAGAGAGCCATTCCCTGAAAAAATACTTTTAAAGTATTTCCGCAACTTACTTGTTTCCAAACTGCAGCTTGTAATATACTATAGTAAGAGCTTAAAAAGGAAAAAAAGGACAATTTTGAAGGCACTAAACTGAGGGATGGTCTTTAGAACTGTTTGCTGGTGCTGGGAAGCACAGACATGGTCTGTGCTTTTCGGTCTAAGCTTAAAAGACATAATTGGGAGAGAGGGCTTAAAATATGAAATCTCCTCTACTTCTGTTGTTATACAAACGTATTTCTGGTTTCTCCTGCTCATGTGTCTAGGGCCTTATTCTAAACTGTATGTGGGGTTGATGCCCCACATACACGTGAGGGGACTGTTTGGGTTTTCTGGAAAAAAAAACCATAAATTTTTGTTTATTCCCAGTTGAGAATGACAGAGAATGAGGGGATTAAGCTGTCTGTCTGTGTGTATGACACATACACTCCAGAGTAAGCTGCTCTTCCGTTTTGGTTAGAGAAGCTGATTCCCCCAGGTCTGCCATGGGCAAGATGTCAGGGTGAGGCAGTGGGAGGAGAGGGTACCTGTGCTGCACACATGTTCCCTAACTGCCAGGAAGCAATGTTTGCAGTGCTTGATGGCGCAAAAAAAGCCCTCTAAATGCCATTATCTTTTTCATGTAGAGACTGTAGTCCTGTGAATGCACAAGCTGGTCAGAAGAGCAAATAAGCAATGATCTTTCATAAAGAACCTACTGACAGGAAGCATCCCTGACTGGAGTAATTGGTTTGGTCTCCTGTGGAAGAACTGTCCAGAACACCAAATAAACAAGCAACTGCCAGTGGATTCCCATATAAGAGAGAATTTGCCCTGCAATACTCAAATGGCAGCTTGGAGAGCTCTTCGTCATTGAGCACGAAGCTCCTACCAATGTGTAGGATGAACACAGAGACGCATTTCATCTGCTGTGTAAAAGGGACTCAGTTGGATTTTGTGTTGTGATGCCTGCATCTTGCTGTTTTATTGATGACTGTCAGTGTCAGAATCCATGACTTTATGCAGTGGGACGGTGGCAAGTCATGGAAAGGAAGAGCCTGGGAGAAAAAACCAAAGAAATAAAACTGCCTGGCTCTTGTCAAAACAACTCTTTGATGATGAGATAAGTGACAAAAAATGGGAAGGAAGGGGGCGACAGAGCTGCTGCCTTTCTAAGATAAAATAAGCCCCCTCACTATATGATTCTAAAACACAAAATCTGGAACAAATGAGGTTCCCAAGGAAGAGAATAAGATGACCTGATAGCTGGTAAAGCAACAAGATAAATGATTCAAATTAACCTAAAGAACAGCATAATGAGAGGAATAAAATTTAGAAACATGTGCATGAGTAAACTGGAAAATTGCTGCTGACACAATTAAGAACAATGCTACCAAGACAGTGGGCCAATCTATTGCAAAAGAATGGGGTTCATCTGTTTCGGGGGACTCCCGAAGTAGATTTAATTTCATGAATTAAGAGATTGCAATGTTTCTTTGGAAATTATTCATTGCCCTTCTTCTCAGACAGTGTTAAGATAGAAAGCTACAGCAGAGGGGATATGAGGAAGTGGAAAAACAATTTAAAAAAAAAGAAAAGGCAAAACAGCAGAGAGATGTTTAAATCATTTCAATGACAATGCTGAAACAGATCTTAAAAATACCAAGAACCAGCTACAGGACAGTTAAGAAATAAATACTGAGCACCAAATACTGTTCAAAAGACTGATGTTAAACAGGCTGACTTCACTCCATTCATCTCTCTCATCTGAGGAGATTTCCAGGGATAAACAACAGAAGAGGAGGGAGTGGCATTGAGGTATTCATTGGAAGAGATTTAAATGTATGAGTAGCAGGACATATCAAAGAAGTAGTGATAGAATTCTAAGCTCAAGCAACATAGTTGGAGCACTGAGAAAAACATACAAAGAAAACTTTTGGACTAAGTATAGATGAACAAAGTCATGTAGTCGATCAACATGTCTTTTGTTATTGTTGTTGTTTGATTTCTGTCATACTAAAGGAAACGCAATTTAGTTACATCTTCTGTAAATTGGCAAGTCTGCACCAAAGATAACAGATTTTGCTTTAGTATCTCTTTCTAATGAAAAAGCTGCAATGACTGAAATATCTGACTAATCATACAGGACACAACATGGAGTCAGAGCTAACAGTAAGATGCAGATGATAAAACCAGTATCAGGACAAATAGAATATGGACAGAGACCTTATGTGATAACTTGATTCCAGTTAAAATCACAGCCAAAGCAAGTTAGTTTTCTTTTGATGGTCAGTACTTTTTCCAAACAAATATTTGCCTGGCTACTCACTTGGAGCAATAGGGAAGCAGGTAGTTACAGGGAAAATTTAGCCACATCAAAATTCTATGTCCAGTGAAGCGTTTCAGGCTAAGGCTTGAGCACACCAGGCCTCCAGTGGAACCTGATATTGAGGTGTGGGAACTGCCATCTAAAAAGCTCCTTTTTGAGGAATGCTACTGAGGAGGCAGATGAGCATTCATCAGAAAGAAACACAGAGGCTGAAACAGTCCAGCTTCTTGCTGAAACAATGCAGGGAGTCTCCACAGCAGCACTGAGACTTAATGTCTTTCCAGCTAGGTGGCCCAACTTTGCTGAGTTCATGCTTTTCTCAGAAAGCTCCTTATCCTTTCTCTGCTGAACTCCTCACCAGCCCTGTAGGCCCCCTTCTCCCATGGAAAGGAAATAAAAAAGGAGACAAGTTAGTACACCAGATCAGCTGCCACCCTCCAAATGCCAGGGAGTGTGTCTAACTCAACAGCCTAGCTATGACTGGGAGCTGTTCTCAACATGGATGTACCTAATGTGCATATATATTAAGATAAAAACTGTGGGGAAGAAGGGAAGATAACCAACCAAAACCCAGATCATCTCTAGCACAATCGAGCTTTCTAGAAGTTTGCCAAGTAAAAAATCTGGGAGGGGGAAAATTTCACAGGAAACAGCACCATTGAAAGTATGTTTGTGGGATAATGGTCAGTTATTTATGAGCTTTAAAAAAAAAAAAAAATCATCATTTCCTTTAGAAGGTTTATATCACTCTTTATCAATGAGTGTACTGTACTAATATCTGTAGGAGTAATCTGGTCTCTACAATATTGTCCCTTGGAAAGTGCTGTTGTTCTGAGCAGTCCTGGTGGGCAGACTTGATAGGGTTAGCAAAGTCAGCCTGCAAAATCCTGCCTGCATTTTTTGTTTTCTCTCCCTCTGGATTCTTCCATAAAACACGCGCTGTATATAAGCATAAGACTATGGCCTATCAATTCTGTTCCATTCCTTAGGAAACAATCAGCAAAACCTTGTGAGCTGTCCTCTTGCTGTTTTTACACCACAGCAATTTTTGCAGTAGAGGATTGCAGTGCTGATTTTAGCATAAATCATTAGTCATTATTTCTTTCAGCAAAGACTTTGACAGCTTGCTGTAGTGTAGTGGAATATTCCACAGTATGACAAAGCAAACATATGTTCAAGGATCTGTGCAAGATGCTAATTGCAACAGGCCATGAGGACAGGTGTGGGAACATGGTGTAGTACACTTCTTTCAGTGACACACAGACCATTCCATTCTCCAGAGGTCTTGCACTTCATTTATTTTTGGGAAGATATTCTGCAAAACTATCACAGATGGGAAGGAGAAGAGAGAAGCAGAATTGGCAGCATTTTATGGTATTTTACACTACGGCAAGACAGTAGGGAACTCTGGTTCATAAAGTCAATCAATATTTAAGGTTCTTCTCTTTGTATGCTCACAGCCAGAACAGAGGTTTGGCCATCCTGTTCCCCCATCTGTATACCACTTCAAAATGAATCATCTGCACTAGTGGACAGTGAAGAGAGTAAGTGTTTCCACAAAATGGCTTTTTAAAGGAAAACCTTTAAAATTAAAGCATAGCCATCTGTCATGGTAAAGCACAGATACACTTTTCACCTTCAGAGAGCTTTACAAGCATTGACTAATTAGTCCTTGGGACCTACAAGGACCCATTTCCACCCCCCCCCCCAATTTAGATTGAGGAGCCAGCACGGGCATCTTGTATCCTGGGGCAGGAATTTCAGCTCCCTGCAAAGCAGGACAATTGCAATGCTTTTGTAATAGTCAGTATTTTCAAGCAGGGGGGTGTAAAGCTGAGCATTTCTACCACCACTTATGCACCTGTGACAAATTAAAGGCTTGATTTTTTTTTTTTTCCCCACAACTGCTGCACAACCAGATTAGTCTATTGGCTTATAAATACTAAATGTCCAATTTGAGTAGGAGCAGCAGAGGTTCAGTCTTTTTATGATTAAGCTATTAAGAAGGGTGTGAGCTTGACCCTCACGGTAAAGAGTCCTTTGATTTGTTAGTTGAATTGGAAAATATTTCCCATGCTCTGGAAGTTTTTGTGTTGATTTGAAAAATATTTTATTTTTAATAAAATTTAAATATATTTGTTATTATAAATATATTTATGTAACTATTTTAAATTTGTAAAACTTTTTTTGTGGTACCAAATTACCCTCTGGTACCACATTTTATTTTGTACTGAATAAAACATTTAATTTTGTGCATTGTTTTAAAGAATAAGAACTTTAGATAGCTTACATCTTGAAAGATCCAGACCTTTGCCCTGTTTTGTTATTTAGAAATGTCAAATTAAAAATTTTCACTTTTAAAAAAAATAGTGTTTTAACATAAACTATCCATGAAGTTTGATTGGAAGAGATGAAGAGTTGTTGTTGACTCAAAACCAAACTTCAGCAAATAGATCATTCTCCTGTCTCTGACATCAGGCTTGGAAATGGAACTCATGACATTCACAGGGTGATGGTAACTCTCCAAATGAAAACCTTGGATTCAAACTCTGCTGGTTCAGGCTAGGGCATTGGAGGGACTGCAGCCTCAAGCCATCTGCCTTGCCCCTTTGCCAGAGATTACAAGCTCCTCAGCAAAGAAAATTTGCCACATAGCTACTGCAGCTCATAAATAATTGTAAATATCCATTTGGATTTTATCTTTAAATGCCAAGGCTTCATGGTCTGTACCAGTTTGACAGACCGAGCCCTACCTAACCCTTGTCATCCTCTCCTCTCTTATCAGTGTCATCTGGGAAGGAAACCTTCCCCAAAGCCTTGCCAAAGAATGGCCTTACTTAGACCAGGAGACACAGTGGGGAAAGGAACATGGTAAAATGTTGAGAGGTACAGAAAAATGTTAAGTAGAAGAGATGTAATGCAGTGACCACAATGTGTTAGCAATGAAAAATATGAAGGCTCTAACTTCAATGCCTTAACAAAAAATGCAGACAGTGCTTTGAGCTATTGAATGAAAGGAGGATGGGAAAAGGGAAAAAACAACAGGAGGCATGAAAGATGTAAGTACTTAGGAGAACCACATTAAAATGCGGGGGTGTAAGAATGGTGAATCACTTTCATCAGTTTATAACAGGACACAGTGTTACCTACAAGACCTTTGCCTGAGCTTTTCAGAGTTCCTCTAAATCAGTATAGTTCAACAATGATTTGAATAGTACATAAGACTTAGAGAAAGACTTAGCCTTTCCACTTCTCTGAAGAATTGCGTGCATTGAAGTGAGTTGTTTGGAAAATTGCCACTCAGTTTTTGCATATGTTTGTTCTAAATGGACATTATGTAGGATACCGTGCTATTTAAGGAATGTGTGCTCAAAGGTTAGGATGCTTTAAAAAGCTCTTTTTAACCAGCTCTGAAGCCTCATGAATTTTTTTTGGCAGGGACCGTCATTTTCAGCCATGAGCATTACACTCCTCAAGAAATATGTAAAATAAAATGTGACAGCAGGGCAAAATATTTTATAGGCAAAGTGACTTTCCGTAATAATGGAATAATAAATGCAGAAGGGAGAAAGGCCAAGTGTGAATGCTGAAATGCATTCACAAGTGCATTTGTGCCGCTTCTGCAGCTGCTGGAGTGCCACTTGTTTGTGTGGGTTCATTCAGTGGAGCAGTTGGAGTTAATCACCTCATTAGGGAAGTGGGCATCCAGCACACCTTGGAGCAGGGAGGTTGTACTCTCCTTTTATTGTTACTCTGCTGCCAGCAGTTGCTGTTTATCGATTAATATTATGAAAGAATTAGAATGGATGATACACAGAACAGTCTATTATTTCCAGCAAGAAAGTGAAAAATCTGTCAAAAGACTTGTAAATAAGTCCTAGGGAGGGTTTGCTAGTGCAGCCCTATTTGTCATACTGTGACCTGGGACAGGAGGATCTGAGCTTGATTGGGAGTGATTTGTGCTGTGTCATTGCTGGAGACAGATGTTGCACTACTTCTGTGACTTTTTCTGTACCTGCTTGGTTTCCCTGCGTGTTGAACTCTGTATTTTGGGGAAAGGGTGGCATTTATCATGAGTTTGGGTAGTATTTCTCTTTCTTGCTTGTTGAAGTCCTTATTGCCTATTGAGCACAGCTGCCCCACAGAAAGAATGGAACATTTTATAAGGACATATAGTGATAGAACAAAGGGTTTTGGTAGATTTAGATTAGATATTAGGAAAAAATTCTGTACTGTGAGAGTGGTGAGGTACTGGAAGAGAAGCTGTGGATGCCCCATCCCTGGAAGTGCTCAAGGCAGGCTGGACAGGCTTTTGAGCAACCTGGTCTGGTGAAAGGTGTCCCTGCCCATGGAGCACCCAAGGGCAGAGGACCTTTGAGGGGTTTTACAACCTAAAGTGTTCTATGAATTTATTATTCTATGAACTTGTCTTTAATATTAAAGATCTGTAGTAGTATGTGGCATGGCTTAGCACTCTTCAAACCTCAACTGCAAATACAAAACAGCTTCTAAATTGATAAAAATAGTCCACTTTTATCAAATATGAATCTATATAGAACACAAGGTGACTAGAAAATGGTGAATATTAAAGAAAGGTTTCAGTCTGTTGAAAGAGTGAGCAGTCCCTAAGTTTTGGGGCTTTTCTTGTTTTTCTATAGTTTGTGTACTGGCCAGTAATGCTACTATCTACAAGGATAGCAGAGGGGTAAAGAAGTAGAAATCTCAATCAAAATGCAGTGAGTGTCTTCACACGGCTAGGTTAGTTAATAATAAGTGTGCTCCGGTTGTATCAGGAGACCCCAAATGAAATAGGAGCTGAAATATATTGGTTATCTACAAATACACAGACAAAGATCTGTCTTGGACAGCTTAGAGCTTAAACTGACAGAGTTAAAAAATAAACAAATAAGTAAACAAATAAACCCACAACAACAGAACAAAAGCAGAGGAAAGAAAGAGACAGGGAAGGAAATTAATTCTTAAAGCTCATACAGTTCACCCATAGTTCTGTGGTGAATTAAGGGCTTACAGTTGAGTCAAAATTCAGGAGTCCCAATTCCCTGGCTGCCCGGCTCTATCCTTTCAAGATGAGGGAAAAAAAGTAAGACACAAATGAGTAGAAAAAGTATCAATACTTAAATGCAGTTGAAACGTAGGAGGCTCTATCATAGAATGTTACAGATATTGAGAAAGTCACTGGGTGGTAGAGAAGAAAACATGGCATGCAGCGAACAACTCTGTTATGTCTTGGAAAGCTGATCAAAATTCCTCCAGTGT
This sequence comes from Dasyornis broadbenti, assembly GCA_013397935.1. Lineage (NCBI taxonomy): Eukaryota > Metazoa > Chordata > Aves > Passeriformes > Dasyornithidae > Dasyornis > Dasyornis broadbenti. The sequence continues at coordinate 311,538 of VZRN01004312.1, forward strand.
CTTCTCCAAGGACTTTTGATAAACAGCTGGTGTTGCACAGAGTAAGGGGGCAAGCCCTGCCAGGAACCACAAAACCAGCAGCTGGCCAGGGCTGGGAGCCTGCCCAGTGTTGGTTGCTTTCTTTTGTCAAGGTGCACAACTGGATGTCATGGTCTGTTCCCCAAGATGACTGATAATCAGCATCCCATTCCTTAGGCCATGCATGAAGCACTTTTCTTCATTATTTGAGGATGATGCAATGCTGTTTCTGCTGAAAGAGCTATTTCTCCTCACACCTGTAATGGATGAACTAAGCCCTGGGAATGGAGGATGAAAGCCACTCTTACTGGGCTATTCCTTCTATTGAATTTTCTTCTATGAAGTTATAAAAATAAGATTTAGCTTGCACCAATGTCTCAGTAAAATGCCTGGTTTGTTTTAAACTTTTCTGGTCAGAACCAACTTATTATAACCATGGGGCTCCAATGGTTAATTGTTTTTATTACAACAGAAGAGAAGCTCACCTGAAGTTCAGAACTTGCTAAACTTCAACATTAAATTGATTTTTGTTTTTCTTAAGCTTCTATGGATCTTTCCAAGTTTTTCTTCTTCACAGAGAAGCAGACTGTGATTAAATCACCTCTAGACTTTATTGCACATAATCATGAGTGTTAAAAGCAGGTACTTCTGTATTCTTGTTGTTCAGCTATCACATACTGAACATGTCCTACAAAGTGGTTTTTCTATGCCTCTTCACTCTAGTAGTCACCTAAGCTTATTGTGTAACGTAAAGTTTGAAATATCTGAAGGACAGCATGCCATCCAGAGTGACCTGGAAAAGCTCAACAAGTGGGCCCATGGGAACCTCATGATGATTAACAAGACCAAATGTAAGGTGCTGCACCTGGGTTGGGACAACCCCTGGTATCAACACAGGCTGGGGGATGAACAGGTTGAGAGCAGCCTGGGGGAGAAGGACTGGGGGGTGCTGGTGGATGAGAGGCTGGACATGACCCAGCCACGTGCACTCACAGCCCAGAAAGCCAAATGTGTCCTGGGCTGCATCCAAAGCAGAGTGGCCAGCAGGGCCAGGGAGGGGATTTTGCCCCTCTGCTCTGCTTTGGTGAGACCCCATGTGGAGAACTGCATCCCGCTCTGGGGTCCTCGGCACAGGAAGGACATGGACCTGTTGGAGTGAGTCCAGAGGAGGCTACCAAGATGGTTAGATTGACGGAGCGTCTCTCATACAAGGAAAGGCTGAGAGAATTGGGTTTGTTCAGCCTGGAAAAGAGACGGCTTCAGGGTGACATAATTGTGACCCTTCAATATTTAAGGGGGGCTTATAAAAATTGATGGACAAGGACATTTTATAAGGGCATGTAGTGACAAGACAAGAGGCTTCAAACTGAAAGAGAGTAGGTGTAGATTAGATATGAGATGGAAGTTCTTTGCTGTGAGGGTGGTGAGGCACAGGCATAAGTTGCCCAGAGAAGTTATGGATGTCCCATCCCTGGAGCCTTGCTCAGGCCAGGCTGGATGAAGCTCTGAGCAGTCGGGTTTGGTGTAAGGTGTCCCTGCCCATGGCAGGGGGGTTGGAACTAGATATCTTTAAAGTCCCTTCCAACCCAAACTGTTCTATGAATCTATGATTCTAACTCCTGAAGACGTCCTTAAAGGCAAAATAAAATACAAAAGAGCAGTAAGTGGCAGTAAAAACAGTTTGCAGAGGCGTGATTTTTTTTGTGGAAATACATTAGGTTAATAGCCATTCCTGACCTCTACATTTTCTTGCTTGGCCACACTTGGATTTCATAACTAGTGTGATGATCATAAGTATTATAATTACAACAGTCTTAACTTCTAACAATTATTTTATTGTAGATATATAACCAGATGAGATTGGAATAAGTCCATAAACAGACCAAAACTACGTTTTGGAATGAGACTTTGCAGGTTAATTAAAACCATTCTTATGTGAGATTTATGTCTTTCTTCATTAAGCTGGCTATTCTGCAGAGGTCATCACTTTCTCCACATGTATTATATACAAATGAATATATAGAAGCAGATTTACCGTCTGAATAGATACATTAAAACTGAGTCATAATAACCCTTTCATCATCCTGACCTTGTTTAATTGTCCCCCAGCAAATGCACATATATATGTATATATGAATATAAAAATCCATATACATATAAATACGTATAAAAAGCAAACTGGCAACTATAATTTAGGGACTCAGGCATGGACATCTGCAAGCATACTGCATTTTAGAAAAATGAGTTTGAAGCTTCTGATACAGTCCACTTTTATTCATGTCATTTTTAAACAAATTAGGTCTGATCTTCATGACCTATTAAAAATATCTAATAGTCTATACATACGCAGTTCAGATATTCAGGTTTTTTCATGTTCACTCTTTAATCTGTTGCAGAATAATTTACCAGAGAGGAAGGTTCACCACAGCACTGTCACCAGTAGAAGCAATGGCCCAATAAGCATGGTTTTCACATTCTGTTCCCAGGGCTTAATTCACCTCTCATAGAAATGAACATATGCATAGACAAATATTCTCATTCAAACACAACAGACAGTTAGCATTGTTAAAATAAAGGGAAATTTATCTGTGGATTCTAAAAAGTAAAACTGTAATAATGATTTTTATCTTGTTTCTGTATCACAGACAGCATTGTGATATGCTTTAATGGTTATGAACAAGGTTCTGTTAAACCATTAAAATATTCATAAAGCCTATAAGCACACTGGAATCCAACCGTCTTTCTTATTGGGTGTAACAAAGGCAGTCTTGGATAATTTTTGCATCAGGAATGTTTTGGCCAGAAGTACTACAACAAAACTTCTTCAAAAATTGCCAGGAACTCTTTTATCTGAGGGTCTAAGGTGTTCACTGTCAGAAATGAATAATGGCTTTGATGATTTCTACAGTTTTGGGTCAGTCAAGGAGAGATTTCAACAGGCTGAGTTTCAACAGGTGATTAGCACCTACTGGACTATTTTGAAACATCTTTGTTGTCAACAGAGCCATGCAGTAGTTCTTCCTGGAAATTATTTTATCTATATATGTGTGTATGTATGTATGTATGTATTTGTCTGTCTGTCTGTCTATCTATCTATCTATCTATCTATCTGGTTATAGCTGAAATAGGCACACAAATTAGCATATTTTGTTCTTGGTGTTTTCTGTTCCTGCGCTCCCTCTTCTGGCTTTCTAGAATTATCTAGCAAACATCTTATGCCCATGTCTTAGGGTGCACTCTGATTTTGGTTGTAAATGCATCAGTTGTAATGATAAGGTGCACTTTCATAGCAGACATGAAAAAATGGATTGCTACTAAATTATTCAGGAAATTACCATAGCATCCAAGTGGTTCTGTACATATCTATCCCAAGCAGAGGTTCCCTGAACTTTTGAAAAACAAAAGTAATCCCAATCTTGGTCCAATAGCTGCCATACTGTGAATATTAGATAGGGATAGGGATAAACAAAAGGTTTCACTGGAGACCACTCTCTAGTTTTCTAGCTTGTTCTCTTGAATAGTGCAGTAGAATTTTGTACTGAATTTTTTTTACCAGAAACGACTAGAATTTTTTTTCACAAGTTTTCTTCTAAATTGTGTTACAATAGCATTGGTAAATAAACATTCTTCTGCACTGTTCAAAATCCAACTATTATGGTAATATACAGCTGAAATCAATTTTAATGATTTTCATTGCTGAACCTGAGAGAAAATTAAAACATGGAGAATGAAATTTTGCATTTTAAGTATTGTTCATTCTTAATATTCTTCCAAACATCTTTCCTAACACCATATATCTGTGTGTTTATCTCCCTTGTGACCATACTGAGAAACTGACCTGAGCCAATATTGGAAAATGAGGTAAACAATACTATCTTGCACACCTTATGTTATATTTACAATGCCCTTTTCGAAGTTGTAAACACTTCTGGCTTCTATGTGAAGCACCAAAATGCATGTAACAAACGCAGGAAAAATATCTCAGGATTGTGGAGACTGTTCAAATGAAAACTGAATCACTGTTTACTTGCTGTGGATATTATCCCTCTTTTAATAAACGTTGTGCACCTGTAAGAAACTCTTGAGATGGTTTGATAAGTGTTTCCAGTGTATTTAGTAAGAAATCTATTACATATGGACCTCACATTTTCAGTGCTGGAGTTCTACCTTAATAAAGCAACGTGAAAGTGTGCTTCAAAATGTATATTTAACACAGGAACCAGCCTATCCACTTCAATAGGCGAAGTCCAGCCTCTCCATGATTTTCAGCATGCAACGAGTTCCTAAAACTCAATGGCTTTAGAGAAATGTTCTTTCATTGAAGGGAATTCCTGTCATGCAGAAGTTTCAGAGTGCAGAACAGTGATGTTTCCTGCCCCAGATCCCCCAGTGTTCATTGCTGTCACCCTTGCCACACACCTGCCTGAAAGGTGTCAGAGGAGGGGTGACCAGGCAGGAAGTTTCTACATGAAAAGCAGCTTCCATGGCTTTGGGGTGCACTCTTAGCCCTTGTCACTTAGTGGAGTCTCTGCTTTACTCCTATAAACACAGCTATCTGTGACTCAGGTGAGTCATGCCATTTATTGCCTCACACCGGCATATTTGCTCAGATCTAACACGGAGTGTTTGCGTGGATCAGGTGTATTGCTGTCATGGTGCATTACAGTCTATGGAGGGAACGAAGTCCCGTTTGTCTTCTGGAAAGCCCCCAGCAATTCTACTGGGTATAAAATCCTGGTAAGCGGCTGTGGGACTTTCAGAGCAATGAGCCTCTTAAATGTCAGCTGATGCATAACAGCGTTATTGTGGTTTGAGCACCTGGGTGTTGCAGAAGAGCGGTTTTATGGGAAATCACTGGGATTTATTCTTCTGCATAAAGATCCTCTTGTACATATAAATATGCAAGATTAGAATCAGTAATTCTGCAAGTTTTGGTCTTCATGTATGATGGGATGGTTCACTGTAAGTAAATATTGTTACACCACACAATAAAAGTTGCTTTACCACAGCCAGGCTTCGTGGTTGTCAGTTCTTATTAAAGTGAAATGTACAGGATATTTTCGGGGGAAAAAAAAAAAAGGGATAAAGAAAACAAGCACCACCCTCACTATCTGGTGTTGGAAGATATAATTTGATGGCTTGCACGGTCATATACCCTGTGTGGTAGACACACTAACTGTGGGTTAAGGCATTAAACAATAATAACAAAACAAAGCTTATTGATTACTTTTCTTTCAGGGAGATGGAGAACAAAATCAGGGCTCTGATATTTGACTTTTCCAGCGAGCGAAAGCTACGAGTTGGGCACTCATCTCTCCCCGGCGCTAGCGGGCCGCGGGGATGCTGAAGCGCCAGGGCCCGGGCAGCAGCCGGTACCCAGTGGCGGAGCTGGGCAGGGGGTGCGGAGCGGGGCTGCGGCCGCCCCCTCCCGGCGGGACCCCGGCCCGGAGCGTCCCGGCTCGGCTGGGTTGGGTTGGGTTGGGCTCCCCCGGCGGCTCGCTCGCTTCGGGGGCGAACAGACGTGCGCCGCAGCGTGCCCGCTGCAGGGCTGCTCGGCAGCGGCGGCTCTTTGGGTACAGAAGCGGCATCAAAATATAAATAGCTATTCCAAAGGCAAGGAGGTAGCCCCAAATCCCTCATTTAGGAGCTGCAGGAGGAGGGACGCCAGCCGCACCCCCGCGCGGAGGAAGCGGAGCGGGAGCGGGCGGAGGCGGGAGCGGGTGTCGCCCCCCGCCCGCAGGTGCTGC
>VZRN01004312.1:317703-329658 GCA_013397935.1 Dasyornis broadbenti
AGAGGAAGCGCAGCGCTGTTGCTTGTCAGTGCGCGGGGCCTCGGACGGCGGCTGCCGGCGGCGAGCCGGCCCGACCCGGCCCAACCCGACCCGACCCGACCCGCCTCGCACCGCACAGCGGCTCCTCCCGCCGCCCTGCCCTCTCCGCCGTCCCCCGGCCGCTGCTGCTACAGCCGCCCGGTTCTCCCCGCCGCGACTTCTCCGGCGCCTCCGCCTCCTCCTCCTCCGCCACCGCCTCCTGCCGCTCCGTCCCCGCCTCAGTCCCGTTCCGTGCCCGGGGCAGCCCTGCCCGCCCTCGGCTGCTCCTGGTGGCCTGAGGCCACTGGCGAGGGGCGGCGGACGGGAGCCGCGCACCTCCGGGTGCCGGGGGGTGAGTGGTGGCGGGGCCTCGCCCGACCCGACGAGATCAGGGCGTTCCTGCGTGGTGTTGGGGAGCCAGGGAGGCGCGGGGCAGCGTGCGGGGCAGCGGCCTCGGCCGGACCCGCGTGGGTTGATGTGCTGGGTCAGGCTCAGGCGGAGACTGCGGCCGCAGCAAGTGTCCGCACCGCCGCGGGCGCAGCTCGGGAGGAGAAGCCTCAACTTTGAAGCAAGTGCATCCCCGCAGGCAGCCAGCTCCGAGCTCGGCGCTGGTACCCAGCCGCCGCCTCCGAGGGCATGCCTCCTCCTCGACCCGGCATCCGAGATCTTCTTGGGGGCTGGTGGTGGGGGTGCGTGTGCTGCTTTTCCTAAGTTTATGCTCACACAAGTGATCAAACCGCTGATGAATTTCAGATGAAATGATTGTTCTGAAATGTGGGTGGCGATTATGCGAAGCCACAGTGTGCAGCCTTGTAAAGCAAGTGGGTAGTGGGTCTAAAAAGTTACATTTATAAAGTTTTTTGGCTCAAAGCATTTGCAAAGTTTATTTTGAATATCTTTTCCTTGCAGAACTAATACAACTGTTCAGCTCTCCCCCGGGAATGGTGTAAAGTAAATATAGGAGTTCCTGAAAAATAACAGTGAGTACATTTCAAATCAGCAACGTTTTGTTGTTAACTTTATAAGAATATCCCTTAACCTGCCAAGGCTCTAGATGTGTAACAAATGCATTGAGAGTGCCAATGATAATAACAGTGCAGGAAATGTACCGTGTGTTAATTGCTTTAGGATAAACATGGTTGTCTATGAGCTGTGTTTCATGATACTGCAGTTATGGTGCAATTTCAGCAAAGGATGTTTTGAAGTATATTCATAAGCAAATAGGGTTTGGTTTTGTTTTTTTTTGTTTTTTTTTTTTTTTTTTGCTTTTATCCCTCAGCTGCCTAATGGCCCTTGGTTAAAATATTTGTCTTTTGGGAAGAGGGGGAGATTGAGTAGGAACTGTGCTGAGTCCTGTATCTCTGACTGGGGTTGTTGTTTCTTCTTCTTTCTGCATGTCTGTTTCTCCTTCTTTCCCCCAAATGCATGCACACATGCATGCCATCTCATTTTGTGTTATATAATCTCGCAGACATTTATGGATCATTCATTGTTCACATTAGTCCCATTCTTTCCATGTCATTCCTGCTTGATTGAGTGGCTTAGGCAGAATATTACAGAGGAAAGAAAATACATTGAAATTTACATAAAGTTGTTCCAGTTTGAGCTACAAGTTTGCTTTCTTTGAAGGTTTTCTTTCCCTGATTCCCACTTTGTTTTTTTTTTTTTTTCTTTTTTTAGCTGTGTAAGTAGGTGGTAGGGATCTAATCTGATGACCGGTAACTAGATAAGGAGGAGGAACAGCAGCGGTGACAGCTTGCTGGTAAAAGTCCCTCTTGTGTACTGTTAGCAAAATATCCATTAACACACGTCATAAAGCTGTTAAAAGTACTGCAGCAGCTTTTAAAAACTCACCAGTCAGAGAAAATAAAGATTAATATGGTTAAAACAGGAACATGATGTGAAATGGGTATTAGTAAAAGATACTGTCAGTGCAGCCTGTGGATCTGAGGGTGTGAATTGACTCGTCTAGAGGCAAACCTGAATCACAGTTTATTCATTTTGGAAAGGTTGCATAGGGGTAGTTGACTTTCTTTTCTCTCTCCTTGTAATCTCTTTGAAACTCATGGTGCACTACAATACACCTGCCTTCTCTGTAGCTTGCAACTTTGCTATGTGTATCATTGTCTGAGGATTTCTTCTAATGAATGATATATTGGTGGGGGACAAGGGGGAAGAGAACAGGTTTCTATACTTACGATTTTGATATTTGTCCTTATATTTGCTATGTGACAGGACAAGTGTTATAGGTGCATAGTGCAGGCAAATTTTGGTAAGGGAGAGGAAAAACTCTTTACCTGCTTGCTCTGTAGCAGTCTTGGTCACCAAAAGAATCTGCAGTTCTGCAGTCGTCATTATATAACCTGACCATGGGTGGTGTTAAAACCAAGTACTTCTGTATCCTTGCTGTTTGAGTGCAGCATATTGTATGCATTCTCCTGCAAAGTTATTTTTTAATGCCCTTTATCCTGGCATTCAAAGCTTATTATGCTACCAAAAGGTGTAACTGTTGCTGAAACCCTGCTGTGTGCCTTGAACTTCCTGACAGCAGTGCTGTTAAGCGGCGAATTGCAGATCAAGAGTAACATGGTGCTCCACCCTTCCTTCCGCCCTTTGTTTTTTCTACCTAGTCGAAGTCTCTTTGATTTTAAGGTTTGGGCTCATATACATGTGTTCTCAGTGTCCAGCCTACAAAGTGGTGTTGGAACCTGATCTCATGTTTTCCATGTTGATAAATAGGGAACAGAGCTCCCATATTCACACATAAGACTTGTTGCTTTCTTCTTTTGGTACTCTAGATGGCTTCAGTGTGTGATGGAGTGGCTAATGTCTATAGATTTAACTGTAAGAAGGAAAAGGTTTCCCCAGGTCTCTGCCAGTGCACCTGCACACTAACATGCAATGTCCTCCTTTTCCATTGACAACCATTTTTGTATATATATTGCCAGCCACAATGTTTCTAATTCTGTGATTCTCAGATAAGGATTTGCTTGGGACTTACATGAGGCCATCAAGAACAGTTTTCCTCTCGAGCTGAGATTTTGCTGTCATTTGATAGTCAGTTTCCTTGAAATAAATGATCTCTTTAAAATTTACGAGCTCTCAGTCATGCTGTGCTGTGAATGTGCAATATGTCCTTTGATTAAAAGAACTCCCCACACCTGTAGAAGGTGATGGGATTTTGGGAAACCCAGGAGCTAGAAAACATTGTCTTCTCTTGGATCAAGCAAAAGTACTCTTGTCTCTTCTGGTCTGTTTCTCTGTACTGTTATACCTGAGTCTAATAGACTTTCTCGTCTGCTGTGTCCCTGCACTGTCTGGAAAGCACAGCTTGAGTGAGAATGAGTTGGTCAGATTTGACTCCCCATTCAGTCATCATTCTAGGGCTTCAAAAAAAGATTTCAGAAATGGTAAAAGGTTTTACAGTTATATTGTCTTTGTGGTTGTTCTAACACTTGAATCTACAAATGGCTTTGTAACAGCTATCAGACCACTGTTCAGCAAGGTATGTGCTGTATCTTTAAAAGACTTCCCTGCTTTGAGTGAGGTTCCTTTTTAAAAAAAAAAGTTTCTTGTATTCGTGGCAAGAGGAATGTGCCAAGTACACATTGTTAAACTTGTGTCAATTTAACAGAGCAACTGTTTAAAGGATTTGGAATAATTTTTGTTCTACTGGAGTCAGTCACCTTTTCCTTTTTTTTTTTTTCCCTCTCTCTTCAAATATAACACTGGAAAAGGAGAGAAAAAGAAACTAAAAGCAATTGGCAGAAGTCAGTATGTTGGCAGGCATTTGATAATACCAATCTAAGAGGTGATAATATATATGTGACAAAATAAAATAAACTGCATGCATAAGGTTTTAGAGAGATTAATGGAAGAATAGTCACAAAATTGCAGAGCTGTTTTTCACTCAGCATTTTCGCATCAAGCTATTTGCAAGAATTTGGTTTTGTGGTGTGATCTTTCATTATTGCAAGTGTGAGACACAAAAGAGAGATTGAAGATAATGTCACAACCTTCCTGCGAGCTTCCTCTGTTTTCTGATCGCTGTTAACACTGAAGAGGAATATTAATGAGAAGTCTATGCTCCAGGGGATAGCTAGCATGCTTCGTCTTCTCTCCATTTCAAATCTGACAGGGGTAAACTTCGGTGTTCTGGGCAGACACTAAGTGGCTGGTGCCACGTGTGGTGCCCATCAGTAAGTAAGGTACTGATTTCTCAAGCTGCTGAGCAGATTGGTTTGTAAAGCACATGCCTGCACTCTAGAGCAAGGTGAACAGGGATTCATGTGGTGCTTGTTTGCAAACCCTTGAAAGTGCATTGATTTTTTTCTTTTTTCCTAGTGGCAGGTTTCCAGTGTGAGTATTTGATTTGTCTGCTGCAGGCTTGTTTTCAGTGGCTGCTAGGAGAGGAAAGTTAATTGTGAGAAGTTAGTGGACAAGGCAATTGTTTTGTTCAGCAGTAAATCACACTACCATGAAGACTTCAAGGTACTGCTGGTAGGGATCCGCTATAGAAAAGTATTTTGATTTATGTACAAATGAACTCATTCTGGTGCATTTCTGGGGAGTAGCCTATTAAGTTATTTAGAAAGTTGAATATACTAGCTAGAGATGTTATGCAAATATGATAAGGAACCTATTCTTACCAGCTTTGAGGACATAAGTCTCCTTTTTACTGTTTCTGCTGTGTTCCATTTCCAGTCAGATAACACTTCAAAACTCCACAGGAACTAGCACTAGCACAAGGGAGGGAGTGGGAACTACCAGTCAATGCTTAGGGAAAAGGCTTCCCCTCTCAGATGGAATTAAGTTGTTTTAAAGTGTTTCTGAAACATCATCTTCAGTAAAGAGTTGGGGTGAGGGTGAGAGTGTGGGAAATAAAAAACAAACAAACAAACAACAACTTACTCCCAAAGAAGTCTATTACAAAACAATAACTATGTCCTAACTGAGTATGTTTTCTCTTTTGCTTCTTCTTTCTTTCTGATTTTTATTTCTCAAAGTTAAACTCTCCTTGTAACTTCTTCCATGTTTTCCACTTCTACTTTGGTACCTAATTCTCTGGTCTTTTGACGTATTTATCTATCCCAGCTCTCATGATTTTCAAGCTCTTTGCCCAGTCCTTAAACTCTTTATGCTGGGGACTCTTAGGTTATTATTCACATAAATAATTCTGTTGACCTGAAGTGTGTCTCATCTCCTGTGTTCTTAGAATGTCTAACTCAAAGTGTTTAGGTACGCTCCTAATTTATGGTTGGCATATGAAGTGTAAAATTGACCCTGAAATATTGTGTCATCAGGGCCTGTATAATTTTTTTATCACCTATATGGATGCACATATGATAACCTTTTTCGTGTTGATATTGCTTCATCAAAGGGAGGATTGGTCACTGCATCTAAGATAATTTCAGATTCTGGAGATATGATGGCATTAAACTCCCATTCTTTAATACAGTGGAGGAAACTTGCCTGAAGATTTTCTAATTTACCAGAGCTTTTTGCAAATCAGAGAGTGTGCATGAACCTGGACAAAATGCTCTGTGTGGACCTTATTTTCCTTAATGAAAATGTATAAAGTTGACAACCCATATCAAATACATCCAACATTTTGAAGTTATAGAAGAGGAAGGATATGCAGGGTTGGACAACAGGCTCAAATGCTGTCAGCACTTCAGCCTTCCTCCTTCAGCTCAGATTTTTATGTGTGTTTTCTGGGACTGGTTGACCGGTGCTACTGAGAGGTGGTTTACGTCTAGCTCATTGTCAGCCTCATAGTAAAAATGGGAAGAGTCAGGTCTTTTGATGTAGTCTGTTGGAAACTTCCATAAAATTCAGCATGTAGTTGTCCTTTCCTGTGATTGTGCACGTGCTCTAAGTAAAAAGTACATTTTGTGTATATACTTGTGTTTGCTGACTTGAAACCCATGTCTATTTCTTCTGATGGTGACTTGATCTTTTACATAGTAATAGGAGATACAGAACTGTTGGGGAAATAAGAGAATGATTTTTAAATTTTTTTTTAAATGTAGTTAAACCAATTTTCCTATGTTTCGGAGTGATGGAAAGACTTTAGCAAAACCAATGTTTCAATAAACTACAAAATGAGGTTGTTTTAACACTTTATTCCATAGATACAGAACTGTTTTAGCTGACTATTCATATATTCTCAGTACATTCATGCATTCTGCTGCTTGAATTTGTAGCTGAAGTGAAACTATTACTTGCCTATTTTTCATTCTCTTCAGCCAACGTACATTTATCATATAGCCCAGGAGAAATTTGAGGGATACATGGGTTTTGGCAAAGCTACCTCATGTGAGCAGTTCAGGCTTTCTGTCTGGCTAGATTGACAATTTGCAATATTCTTCATTGAATCTTGTTGATGTGACCATAGCAGGGGTGACTCTTTAAATTGCTGCTTCATGTTTTAAGACAAGTGCTAATCCACTGAGGTTGGGTGATGGGTAATTTATTACTACTCATATAATACCTTCTGGTCAAACAATAAATTTGATTTGCACATTTTTTGCTCTAATAATAAGAAGAGAAAAATGTCTATGACACAGGTTGCTACAATACAATTTTTACTCTTGGTGCCAGTGAATGTATTTGTTACATACCAGTGCAATCTGTTCCATTGCTTTGCCTTCTGGTACAATTGCCACATCAGTTTTCATGGCAACAGTTGTGGCTTCAGCTGGAAATTGAAACCTGATAAATGTTGGCTCAACACATGGACTTTTGGACAAATTTTTTCAGTAACACTGAGCCAAACCAACTGAAAAAAAAAAAAAAAACTTCCTAAACGTAAGTCCTTGCATTCTGGAAAAGATATCTGGTATGTCTTTTGGTTGTCAGGCTGTTAAATGCTGGAGTATTGGTGTCTGTCTTTTTTTCTTTTTTTTTTCTCCCAAGTTTTCTTTTCTTTCTCCTCCCTTCAAGCACCAGCAGACTCATCTGTTGAAACTCTACCCCCTGTGGTTCAAGTACATTCCTCCTATCAACCTTTTCACCCCACCTCCCACTGTCCTTCAAACATGCGCTGGAATCTCTTCTGCTCACCAAACTTGTAAAAGTCAGGCCTAGATGTGGGGTCTAATTCTGAGCTCTACTTTACGCAGGTCTAAAATCTCTTCTATAGATATGCATAGCTTCTCTTGTTGTGCTTAATCTTCTTTTTCTGAAAAAAAAAAAAAAAGGCAGAAAATTCAAACAAGTCACAACTTCCATTGGAGACCAAAAGACACAACATCTGGTGTGGTGGCTGTTAACTACTGAGGAAAAGGGAGAAAGCGGAGGGGGAAGGAGCCAGTCAACCAAAAAAGTCTACAAAACTGAATAAAAATATAAGGTCTTTTTCATTTTGGACCACATAATACAATTTTAACCATATTTAGGGCAAATAAAGATTTGTCAGCAAGTGCCAGTTCCAGAAAATGAGGGAAAGGGCATAAAAAAAACATTCAGACCTTGAATAAAAATACTGTGTTGCTTGGTTTTTGTTTTTTTTTTTTTTTTTAAATTGTAACTAATGTTAGAAGTAGGTCAGTGTATATGGTCTTTTTTTTTTTTTTTTAAAGACTGATTTTCATGTTTTGGAGCCAAATTTGAAACTTTTGTAAAACTGCAAATGTGGAAAGCAGTTTTGAAAGAGGAAAATCATCTCTGTTGCCGTGTGTTACTCTGAGCCCTTCTCTGTCCTGGCTTTTTTCTCTGACTTATTTGGGCAAACTGTGGAAACTTGGGCATCTGTTCTGCCCTCAGTATCAAATGGTGATTTCTGTCTGTATTTCTTGGGTTAGCCTTAAGATGTAACCATGTACAACATCTTTCATAAATATTTTAAATATCCAATGGTCTGGGCTTTTATTTCTTGACTTGCTAAAAATAGTCTATTTTTCCCTTCAGCTACCTTAGGAATTTGTCTTGTTGCAAGAGGGTCTGTGTGAGTGTTTGGGTAACAACAAGAGTTGGTAGTGTTGTGCTGGGTTGGGATGGTTTTCTGGAAGGTAGACATTTCAAAGACTTCATTCCCTGCAGCTGTAAATGACTCAGAAGAGACATTATGATAAAGGAGAAATGTCTGCTGAGGGAGAAGGGGAAAAAATAATCTGCATAATTTTAAATCCAAGTTGGAATTCACGTTCTATTTTGAAACAAATACATAAAATGGTCTTGGGTTATTTAGACTGAGATTTTAAATTGGTCTCCTGGCTCATAGGCCAGAGGGATCAAAACAGCCATGATTCAGTGGTGTGTGGATTGAAATTAAACCTGTAGGTTTTGTTTTTTTTCCATATGTTCCAAGTTGCTTAAATTTTGTAGAATTATTAATCTCATTCTAGAGATAGAGAGGTTTTTAGCTTTGAATTAATTCTGTATAATTAATATAGGAAGTTTAAAAAAAAACAACTGTACTGACCTATAGGCTACGTTTCCTAATTAAAAGAATAATAGCAAAAGGGAAAAAGCAGACGGACTTCCCTGCCCTAAATCAGTACATAGAGAACCACCAAACTAGACTAGAAAATCAAACTTAAGTCAATCCATAGGTCCTTTGTTTCCAACTAATTGTTCTTGCTGTGTTCACTGGTCTTCATAAGCTTCACTAAGAGGATAAGCCTTGCTTTCCTGTCTTGAGGCTTTTCTCTCTTGATCTATTGAAATTCAGAGTTGAGGGCCCCCTTTAGAGAATGTCCTGTCTCCTCTGCAACAAAGAAGCCCCAGCTGTGGATGTGGATTGAACAGAGAGGTAGCCTCTCAGGCTAGCAATTTGGAATCATTTAGGAGAATCAGTAGTTTTAATTTAATATGGAAATGGTAAGGCTGAGCTAGAGCAGTTTTCATACTGCTGATGTCCTGCTTTTGAATTCAGACAGTACCTGGGCAGGTCCAGTGTGTTCTGCTACAGGTTGTTTCTGAGATATGTCATATCCATGGAATGACATTGTGAAACCATGTAGTTTTAACATGATGGAAGAGACATTGTAAGTCACTGGTTTAACATTGGAAGAATGTAGTCTTGGGGTTTGCATCAGGCAAAGACTGGTGCCCTAAGTAAGTGCATCCTCAGGATTGTTGCTCTCCAGTGTTTCAACGCTAGCAGTGTCCCAACAGGAAGGAAGGAGAGGAGAACTCAGGTGTGCCACAGTGCAGATTCTGGTAAGAAGTGCATAACACCAGATGGCAGGGCTCATAAAATGTTTTCTACATGTTCTAGCTTCTTCATCCCAGTCTGTTTCCAGCAGGCTCCTCTGTGTTGAGATAGACAAGTGTTAGTTACGGATGTATAATTATACATTGTAATTAACTGCATTATCAGTAGTAGCCAAGAGGAAAGAGAGTTGTGGGTTTTCAGTATGGTGGTCCATGTGTGTTGTCATTTCATACGCACACCACATGAGACAAGAGGTGTAGAGAAGCCTTGGGAGAAAAATATCATTGTTAAGAAGTCATCTGGATCACAGAATGGTTTGGGCAGGAAGGGACCTATAAAGATCATCTAGTCTGACCTCGAGGACCTATTGTTTTGTCAGAAGTAGTACCACTGAAAAGAACAGTTAATCAGTTGTAGTGTTGTTAGCTTGTGGGAGTTGCAGCAAGATCTCTCTTAATTTACAGTATTTACTGAAATGGAAAGATAAGTCTGGTGTGGTCAGCGTGGACACTTGATCTTTACCCATTCTATGGAGAAGTTACAAAGGGGAGCAAGGCACGACTGTGTTCTGTATTGAAAAAGATAACCTGAAGTGGTTAGAAAACTTGGAGGTTGTTTTGAGCATCTTCTCAGTGTTGATTTAAAAATACAAGGGCAGACAGCTGACCAAATATAGACACAAAGAGATATCTTTGCAAGCTATTTTCTGAATAAAAGCTGAGAATTGCCTTCCTTAGGGACAGCATGGACAGTATGCTCTAGATTGTAATATGAAGTTCCTGCTGTAGTTGTAGTGCTTTGGTGAGATGATGTAGTCAAACAGGGCAGGAAAGATCTGCAATCAGTTTTTTCAGATACAGGCAGAACTGAACAGCTCTATGTATTGAATAATATAGTGGAATTTCCACCAGACACTGGGAAAAGCTCAGGGCAGCTTCGTTTAGGTTTGACTGTCTAGTATTTTTATTGAATAAACCTACATATCAACTGTACATAGATATTCTCAAACTCTCTTAGTATATGTTAACAGCAAAAAAGTATTTCAAAAGTGTTAAATTCAGTTTGAAATATCTGCTATTGTTTTCATTTTTTAATCTGATGGTGGCACAAAGCCTAGTGAAAATGAAGCCAAAGAAAAGGCTTTCCACTTTGTCAGTGGAAATGAACATAGGTGGTTTTAAAATATTACTGAACACGACATGAGCTCTTAAAGGAGTGTACACAAAGACTCTCTGGAAATATCTAGATTTCATGAGTGAAATACCATTTCTGTCTTTCCTCTCTGAATCAGAGTAGATTGCCCTGTAATAATTCTGTAGGCAGCAGTTCTGTCTCATGAGCAGTACCTGCTGCATGTTACTAAAGGTTGTCCACAGATGAAAGATCATGAAGTAGCAATATGATTTAGTTAAAAATACTAACCCTTGGTATTCTCCATGATTTTCTGTTTTGTATTCACACTGATTTCATGTTGGGATATCTACATTTGGACCTGAAAAAAATTATGAAGATTTGGGTTTTTTATGTGTGTGTTTGGTTTGGGGTTTGTTTATTTGTTTTGTTTATTTCAAAAGAAAAACTCAATATGTAACTTTTTGCTATCTTAATGGAGAAAGCTGTGCAGGGGTTATCTTGGTATCCTACAATAAAAGCTGTTAATAACTTGCCATAATATTTCCACTAAAAATGTTAAGCAAATAGTTCTGAACAGCTGGCATAACTCAGTTTCTCTTGCTAAAATAAAACCATTTAGTACAGTGGTGCTAAGCATCTAGTTTGGCCTTCAGCAGAAGAAGAAAGAATTATCTCAGTTTCACAGTGCTGTAAATGTTGATTCTTCCGTTGTGAGCAGCGTGTAACATCTTTGTGCAGAGAATTAGTCCATGTATTCACAGTTCAGCACTTCAAGTTTGAATGAAAAAAATGAGGCCAAAGAAAGGAAGGCACCTTCCTTAAATTGTGTAAGAAATTGATGCAGACTTAAAATATGCAGTGTTACTTTTTCCTTTCTAAGGTCTAAAATTGGTCTTCGGCTACTTCTGGTCCCATTGAGGAACTCAGGAAATCAGTGAAAGCTGAGTGTGATACATGTGATAATTGCCAAGGCTTTTGCTATTTGCAGAACAGTCTGGATACCTCAAGGTAAGAAGTTATCTGCTTCTTTCCCACTGGTATGGTACTAAAGCAGAATAAGTATTTAGGAAGAGAAGGAGCTTCTCACATTTTGTGTTTGTAGAGAAACTATGTCTTAGGAGCAGCAGTTTCCTTGTTGTTATGCTTGTAGACAAAGAGATTGGTTTGCTGAAACGTTGGGATAAAAGAATGTGGTTTTTCTGCTGCAGTTATTTTAAAGTATTTCTGACAAAAAAAATTATGTCTTTCTGCAGTTGTCAATGGCTTGCCTTACACAATTGTCAGACGAAGAGCAAGACTGTGTTATGAAGAACCAGCAGAAATTTGTAGCATTTGGCCTCACCATTTACTTCTGCAGAAGTGGACTAGAAATACCGGAATGTTATTTACATCTGTGGGTATATGAATCCCCAGTGTAATGTGTTTTACTTCTATTCTGCAGAGCATTTTTATGTAGGTAGGAGGAGCAGGTATTCATTGCTGGTGAAAAGCACTGTACGTTACCTGCCCCTTTGGAAGGGAAATTTTATGTGTTTATATTTAAAAGCTGCCAATGCCAGAGGCTTTTTTCTTTATTATTTTCATTTTAAAAGCCATGTCTTGGACTTCCTTATCTTCTCTTACAAAAAAAAAAAAAAAAAAAA
>VZRN01004312.1:329691-343318 GCA_013397935.1 Dasyornis broadbenti
AAAAAAAGAAAAAAAAAAAGAGATTGTTCAGTTTCAGACTCTTTGTTTGAACTGTACTGCCAGAAGCCTTCCTGGCCTCTGGCACTATCAACAGAAAACGCTGCTCTTGAAAGAATGGAGTATAGTTTCAGAAGGGCTACTGGAGGGGGCAGAGAATACCAAGACTGGCAGTGAAAGGCAGAACTTGGCATTGCAAAGAAAGGGCAAAAAAACCATTCAGGTTCCTTGAAGCTTTTGGCCATGGTAGAATAAAGTTGAATGAAGGAGAAAAGATAAATATAGCAAGTAGAAAGGGAAAATATTAGCAAGCCCCAAAAGGGGAGGGGAAGGTATTGACAAGTTTATTTAGGTCCTGTCTTTTTTGCAAGATAAGCCAGAAAGAGGCAATTGGTGGTCTCTAGCGTTTCAGTTTAGTAATTTAAATCCATGTGATTTAAACCTTTAATTTTGGGGGTTTCCCCCACAAAAGGTAACACAGGCTTAAGTCTGTCAGGCATACGGAAACTGGGGTTGAATACGCTGAGCCGTTGTATAGCTTATATGTGACTGAAGAGTAGAAGAGCGGAACAATGGCACATTCATTAGGCAAATATTCCTCAGTCACACCTCAGTCCTCCACAGCTCATTTTTATATAATATATTGCCCAACTGGATGCAAGTTCACTAGCTGGAGGCAGTACTGTGTGTCATTATGTTTTTAAACAACCTTGGCATCCTGTGGGGTGAACGGTCCAGACCAAGTGGCACCTTGGATTGTCCTGCAGGTCAGGAGGCATACAAACTGGCTGCTGCTTCAGAACTGTTACTGAGATTTCTCATTTATTTTCTTTTTATTTCTTCCCTCTCCATCTTTTCTGTTTGCTGTTGCAGAACCTGTTTGAGTCCTCAGCAGACAGCATTACGGGTTGTCTACCATAAGGCTGCAGTGGGAGTAAGGAAGCTCTTGAGCTTTTAAGGCCAATCCTAGATTATTCTGGGTCTTTTAAGGTGGGTGGGTGGGTGTGAAGACAGGAAAGACTCTTATTAAATTACAATTGAATATGAACTTAACTTTTGCTCCTGTTAATTCTGCACAAACCAAGACAGATATGGGTCATATTCTTTTTTGCAGTACAGGTATGAATAATGATGGAGAAAGTAAATGCAGAGGTCAGATCAGATGAGTGGGAGGCACTCATCTTGTGCAGCTATGTTTCTGACCATAGCTACTTTCTGAACAGCTTGGAAAGTCTTCCTATGAAGACTTTTGCTATTCAGGCAACAAGAGATTGTAATCTGCATTCAGGAAGCATTCTTTTAATCAAAATATTTGGCTTTTATATCGTTGCACACACATGCATGTGTGCAAACCTGCAGTATAACAGCACAGTAGGGCCTATACTTATTATTTTAGTGGTAGTGAATGTTGAGAAATTAGCCACTAAACTAGATGAAAACTGAGTTCCTGCAAATTTAATTGGAGCTGTGGTGGGATAAAGGACCCAGGCATATGGCTGTGTTCTTTATCAAAAGACTCTGAAGTCTGCTGGCTTAATGGTTTTCATCCCATTTCACTGGCCTTTGACCCAGGGAATTTTGTATAGCTAATAAATTCAGCCACTAGTGAATTATTTGCTATTCATTTCAGAAATTCACTGTGCTACAAAAATTGTGATGTCTGCCTCATAGTGAGCATGAACATTATGCTGAAGCAGTTGGGTGTCTCGGGTGTATAGTGAAGCACAGAGTCAAAGCCAGGCTGCTCTTTGCTGCTGTAAACACATCTCTGGCTTGCTGTTGGAGCATGATTGCTTGGATTATACTGTTGCTCTTAGAAAATGTTGGGTTTTGTTTCCTAAGTATCTGTTGGAGGGTCGCCTTTCAAGCGTTCAACATAATTTTTATTTAAGGGTTCATAGAGTATTTTCTTAAAAGCTGAAAGGAAATTAAATTAAACAGTCCTTCATGCTGTTCTGACTTCTGCTTTAGGAAAGGATGCCAGATATTGGGGTAATAGGCAACACACTTGAAAATTTTCTCTAAATGTTGTTGCAAGGCCTGTGGAAATGAGTGGATCTCCAGAGTGTTAAAAGAGAATAAAGTTTTATTGCTTGCTGTAAAGCTCCTGGTGAAGGAAGTAGTTACACTAAAGCAGGATGAAGTTTAAATTTAAACAAAGCTGTCTGTTCTGCTCCATATAGGTAGATCCATGTAGGTATACTTCTTCTGAAATAACCCTTTTAGAAGGTCTTGGAGAGGAAATGCAGTGAGTGACTGTGCAAATTAGTATATGGGCTTTTGGATAAACTTAGGTTCTTTCCTTACACTTGCCCCTGAAGAGAAGCCACACTGTCTTAAGCATGTAGCATTTTACGTTAACTGCAAATTTTATCATAGGGGCAGGCAAAATGAGGGGAGAAAAATAACTGTTTGCAGATATAACTTGTTGTCCTTACTGTTTGGCAGTTCTAAATATCGGCAGCATGTGGAGAGTTACTGGCAGGCCCTTCATGTAACGTGGAGCTCCAGCAGCGTGGCTGCAAGTGAAGCCAGCACTTACTAATAACTGACTAATTGTTTCTGTCACACCTGCACAAGCCTTTCTATCTCTCTGAAACATATTAGCATTCATAAGAAGTTACTGAACCATGATGAATCACAAACACATTTTAAGTAATTATTTTGTGATTCTCCTTGGGCCAAGTACACCTTTTCTAAACAATACCTTGTTTTTCTACCTCATGAAACCTTTCATTTTATTTAGCCAGAGAACTGAAAATCAGAGAAATGAAACCCTCTATGTGTATTCAAGCTTACCTTTTTATGGGGACTTTGTATTCTTGCTTCTGACTTTTTACCTCTGAGCTTTAACATGTGATTGGATTAAAAAGCTCTGGTCTGTGTTGGTTTTGTTGATGCAGTAATATGACTAGATCACATAATGGGACACATTAGTTGTGAAGGTTTGGATGCCAGTTCTGCCACCTCCCTGGGTGTTCACCCAGTGAACAGCTGGTTTTCACGGAGGGCTGTGTCCGTCTCTGTATTGCTCATTGAGTCAGATGATGGTTACTTGAACTGCATGGGAACTCCACAAGCCTTTTCCATATGAGAGTGACTGTGCTATTCCAGGATCTTGCTGTGATCTCACCAGTACATGCCTGCCAAGTGCTTAGTTTGATTTACTGTTCTCATTTTCTATGTAGACTTAGACAATCATGAAAGGAATGATTAAATCAGAGGGGGAATGACTATGCAAATAACTGATGGAAGTGTAGAGTGAACAGCAACAGCTATAGAGTTTTTTAAGTTCAATTATTTATTTGAAAGGTTCAGTTATGATGAGGCTAATCAAAAATGCTGTGTTTTGCTGGGGCTGAAAGGAGATCTTGTGCAATAAATGGAAGTATTAGCTGAAGTCACATATAAAAGAGAACCTTGGCTGTAACTGGTGTTTCCAGCCTGCTAAGCCAAAGCTTTAGGATGGATTTCTGCTGGCAAGGTGCTGCTCCTTGAAAGGGTTGGGTCATTCCTGCCACCCTCTGAAGTTTTATCTTGGTACCCTAAGAAACAGCAATGGATTCTGTTACTTTTATATGTGGGATCTGTGCCTCTTTTCAACTTTTAAATTGTCAGCTGATTCAAACCAAGTCTGTAGAGCAATAGAGGTCCTGAAAATGCAAAATTGAGACAGTTTTTTGAAAGTAGGAAACTGGACAGAGAAGAAACTCCAAGGAAAAGGTCCTGGTCTGAACCTTATTAAACAGCTAGAAACCTGCAGCAGGACTTCATGTGGGTTTGCCTTAAACCCTGATGGTCACATGGAACTCTTTGCTCTTTTTGGTTAGACAAATGTATGAGAAAATGAATCTTTCATGTTTTTAAGGAAAAATTAAATGAAAGTCCCAAAAGCCAAAACTTGTACTAAAATTAGATTTTCCTAACTTACCTAACTTCTGTTCTGAAACTTGTAGGGTGTGACTTTACTGTACACAAAGCCTCAGTGTCAGAGGAGTTGTAGTGTCCTCTAGCTAAGAGATTCAGGCTGCTCTAGCAATTTTATCAAAAAGTTTAAATAAAAATACTAGTAAGCATTCACTTTAAACATTAAAAACTTCAAATTTCCAATGAAGCACTATTTTTTAGACACTTTTAGGCAGTCCAGTTCTGCTTCTGAAAGAGCATAATTGGGGGTTACTATTGCTAATGAAGGAGACTTAACAAAAACAAAAAAAAAAAGTACTGTGTGTCCATATGGGAGAGTGCTGTGCAGATGGTAGACAAATACAGATGAACAGTTATAAAATCCTGCTGTAATGAAGAGCTCAACTAAAAAGAAATTTTCACTGCCCAGTAAGAATGGATTACAAATTAATTTGATGTGTTTGTTATGCAGTTGTTTGGAGCTTTAAAACATGCTAAAGCCTGAACCCACGTTGCTAAGTTTTACTATAACTGTAAAGTCCACAGGTTGGTTTTTGTCATTTTATAAACATTTTAAATTCTGCAGAGATGCAGAAAGGAAGAACATGATGGTTAATGAAAATGGGACATTAATTGTTTCCAAATGCTTCTTTGCTCATGAGGTCGAATTTCTCTCCAGTTGGAGGAGCTATGTAAATTCAGATGGTCAGTGGCTATGAAGGCACCAGGTGAGGTCTTAGAGATGGTCTGATAGTAGCTTCTGCTATAACTTTCCTCAGGCCTCAGCTTGTGGCTTAGTTCTTGCTTTTGACCTGCAGCTAGCCAAGGGCCTGACCAGGCTGGCTTTTCTAGCTGGTGCTGGGAGAAAGAACTTGGGACTCTTGTTATTCCTCCTGGACAATAGTGCCATGATTTACTTCTGCTGCCTGCTTGGAGATGAAATGAGTAGGTGATGTAAGTCAGTATCTTTCAAATTTTTTAAATAATTACTTTCCCTCTCCATGTTTATCATAAATTTCCTCTTCAGTTTTGAGCACAGCATGCTCCCTTGAGTTTGTTATGTGTCTCCCCGTTATAACACTTTAGATTAATTAAGGACCTTTTTTTGGTCATACTGTTCTACTCTAAGCCTTGTAGTATCAAGACTCGTGGACTGTCACAAAGTAATTCACCAACTGAATTATAGCTGTCACTGCTGGCTGAGTTTTAGTCCACTTCAGTCCCGGCTGCCTTTCTTGCTCTAGTCTCTGAGGTTTTGGTCTCTTCTGCCTTAAGCGTTTAAATTCTCACATATCTATCTCATTTACAGATCTTAAAATTAGATTTATTTTCAAAGTCCTTTTTGAGAAGGAATATGTGGGAATGTGTGTATTAACCATAAAAAATGTCAGTCCTTTGGGAACCCCATCATTTTACAGTTTGTGTTCCTACCTACTGATATTTTTAACTAGGCCATGCTTTCCTTTCTTTCCTTCCCCCCACCTCAGGGAACACTATTTGAGGTGAACTTTCTTCCTTTAGGATTTTGAATCCCAGTTAGAGCAGGATTGTTCGTCTTTTACAGACATTAATTCTGGGTTATCGCTTCTGTAGCAGTCCTGAATATTATATGCCTCTTCTGGGTTTGTGGGTTAATGTTAATTTAATGCAATTATTTTCAGCTGCTGTCTATTCGCTTTAAATCCTATACTCTGCTGTGCTAAGCTAATGAAACACAGCTATTGTGGTGTACTCTGCTGCCCTGCTTACTAAAGGCCGTTGTAATGTGGAACGCTCTAACTGAAAGAGATTTTCCTGTCTGCAGCACATGAAAGTTCATACAGGGCTGCAAGATTTTTTTTCTTTTTTTGCCCTTCTAAATGCATTTGCTTGCTTAGTCTTTTGCCCCTTCCTTACATTTGGAATTTCCTTATTTCTTGTGTATCTTGGTTTTAAAAAAAGCCCCAAAGTCTTAGAGTCAATTGGTGATGGTATGGACAGAAGGAGCTTAAAAGCCTCTGGTCTGCTGATTCACCTTTCACTCCAATGCAGATGCATCCTGAGTGTCTCTTACATGTTTTAAGAACCATATGTTCAGGATAGTAGAAGTTATGCTGGTTCTTACACGCATAGCATCTGGAAGATGTGTTTCAGGGTATTTGTTGTGGTCAAGCTCTCAGTAGCTCATTGCAACGAGAATCGCAGTGCTCTTGGGGCTGGACTGCTTTCCAGATAAGCTAAAAATGCCCACCTACTTGAAGAGGGTGCAGGATTCAACTTGAAGTCAGCAAGATGACTTCATTGCTGTATCATGTAGGAGGAGAGGATTCACTGCAAGGGAGGCAACATATGTTTAAACTTAAATATCATATAATTAGCCAAACTGGCAAAGGAAACTGTGAACAACATAAGGAATATGTATTAAGTCCATTTTATGATGTTTAAAGATTTCCCCAGCGTGAGAACCCCCACTCCAATATTAATCTTTTAAAAATGTTCTTATCCTACTATTGTATACATTTGACTTTGTCAGCAATAGTCATGTCAGCAAGAGTTGAAGCTTGATTTGCTCAGTTTCTTCCCCAGGTGTGTTGATACACCTGTTGTGGTGGGGAATAAGCTCAGTCTGGGAACCCATCCAGGTTAAAAATAAATTTTTTTGTTTTATTCAGCTTATTTTTTTTGCTCACTGGAGGCTTGGATCAGTTCCCCATGTCACACCACAAATGGTTTGCCTAATGTGACTGAAGGGCTCTGCTAGAGGGAGGGAATAAAGCAGGAGAGAAGGGGAGAAGAAAGGACATGAATGGAAAATTTGGCCCCTGGGAGAAAACCCTCTGTAAATAGACCGATAGGGGAGATGGTAGGCGTCAATAAAGATGTAGCAAACTTGTGAATGAGAGCAACATGCCACTCTTCCAGCTGTATCTATTTTAAAATAATATTAACAGGTTTAACTGTGTGGGTATTCTTCATTATTAAAGTAAAAAGATGGTTTTATTCTTGGTATGGCAGATCCTAGTAAAATCATGTTTTTTGGTGTTTTTGTTTTTCCTTTTTTTTTTTGTTTTTGGACTAAGGTATTATTCAAGCCTGTGGGCTGTTCTCCACCAAAATAAGCAAGAGGCAGCCACTGCCTTGAAGATACTGGCCTAATTGAATAAGATCATACAGAATAAGATCATACAGAGTCTGGGAGAGCAGCAGTGGCACCAAAAAACAGTTTGGCCAAGTTCTTTAAGTGGGTCAGAAGCTGAGTCAGTCACCAAGGCAGGTCTCTCATGACTGTTAGACTTCCTATTCCTAGCCCTGTCACACTGCCAATCTCTTCGGCTTTCTGCAGTAATCCCCTTCATCCCCTGGAGCTGGACCTGAAGCTGCCAACACGGGAGAGAGGAGGGGAAAGCAACAAGGGGTTTTGTTTATAAACTTTTCTCTGTATAGTGTGTGGTGTCTTGAAATTTGCTTATTCTGGATGTGACATCCGTTTGTCGCTTATGTTTGTTCTGGTTGGCGGTGCCAGCAGCAGCTCCTTGCTTTGAGTGCGCGCGTGCGAGGTCTCGGGATGAAAATCCTTTAGCAGCGTGATCTGTTACATGCACTGACTGAGAGCACTTCTGCTGCCTGCCTTAAACCCCTCGCTACACTGGTGTTTGAACCAGGCTAGCTATCAGATCCTTCTGTCCTTAGCTCAAACTGTACCATGGGAGTGCATGTTACCAACTTTTTGTACTGTAGCCAGACTTAGGAGGAAACAGTTGTTTGTACATCCCACCGCAACAGTGTTGCTACCATAATAGATTTTTATGTTTGTTTGCATATTTCTGTTCGGTTTTGGGTTTTTTTTCTTAATGCGAAAAGCCTGAAAACTGACCTTTTCTGAAACTTTTCAAACTCTCTCTGCTTTTCATATGGTTTCAGTGGAACGATGAGATACCTCTTTGTGTGTGAGGTGCTGTGAGGGGATGGTTCTGTTTGACTAGCTTCATGCTAGACCTTTATGCTTCATTATTAGAGGGTTTCTTCTGTGGCTAGGAGAATTTTACACAGCAATTGTTAAGTGCCGGAGAGCTAGAAAAAGCTTTGCAAAAGTCTGGGAAGCAATTTTCATTGGAAGGTTTAAGTAAAATTAAGCTTTGACCCTTGTGGGCCGCTTCCAACTCAATATTCTGTGAATCTGTGTAGTGATGGCCTCTTTGGTAGTCATGTACCACCTTATTCTTTGGAGTAGTATGAATCACACTTTCATGTGGGTCTAATTTGTTTATTAACTCCACTCTGCTGTCATCTGTCATAAAAAGCATATTATTTCTGAGGTTACTCAGAAAACTGGCACAGTGAAGTGTTTTATGGAAAAACAAACAATAAAAAAAGCCACCCTGTACAGTTGCCAAGAGTGTATCTGCTGTCCTTTTCACTTGGAGTACCACCAAACTGGAGAAAAACTAGTCTTCTATAAAGTAAAGAAAACAAACAAACAATGTCTTATTCTCTCTTATGTTCATAAGTGATGAAAAAGGGAGAAAGATATTTGAGTACTGGTATAGGTTGAGGATTTCAGAGTAGGGGGGGAAAAGATATTTATTAATAAAACAAAACCACATTTGTGAGAAGTCCATCTGTGACAGCTCTGTTTTTACACTGCCAAAGGAAGTCTTGGCTAGTTCTTTCACAAACTTTATAAAGAAAAGTGACATGCTGGACCACTAGTAAGGAACATACTCTCAAGGCTGAGAGGTTTGCCATAAAAAATGATTGATTATTTTTTTTTCCTAACTGCATAACTATTTGTATCACACTAAACAGCTGATACTGAATTCCTTCTTCATCAGATAAGTCTCCTGAATAGCCACGTTGGTTGTTCCAACCGTTTTGTAAAGCAGGTTTTTTCTGGTCTTTCTTTCTACCATTACATCAGCTTCAGCTGTGGTTTCTTACAGCAGTTCTGTCTTGAGTTTATATTCTAAGTATTGAGTTCCTTCAGTCTTCTATCCTCATCTCACACTTTTTTCAGATTACTTAAGGCATCCTTCACGCTTCACCTCACTGTACTAATAGTGATTCCAAACTTGTTGGGTTTTGTTTCACCTTGACTTAGGCTTTCTTTGTGCTACTTCTATGTCTGAAATGTCTTAGCAATATTCTGTTCCACCACATTTGCCTACTTGTCAGCAAATCTGTAGCAAGAGCTCTAGCTCAGAGGTGCTGACAGGAACCAATCAAATATAAAACACAATCAAAATATTCTTCATTCATCACTGGCTTCTTGCTGCATCCTGTCTATTCCCTTTTGTCATTTAGATTGTCAGTTTCTTAAAGCAAAACAGAATTTTCTTCATAATTTGAATAGCACTGAGCACTTAGAGGTAGTTAATAAATACCAAATCAAATAATTTATATCCACATAACAGCCTGTTTTTACACAAGTCTCATAGACTTGTCTTTTATACTGCTTGTCCCTGTTTTTAATCCACCTTACAAAGCAGCAATTACACAGTGCAGTCTAGCATTGGAAAATGATACTTTGAATTAGCTATCTTACAGGTAGATTTTCTTGTAGTTCTTTGGGGGTTTTTTCATCATGCTAGTTTTGGGGAAGGTATTTTGGTTGGAGTTTTTTGTGGGTTTTTGCTTCTTTTTTGTTTTGTTTGGTGGGGTTTGTTTTTTTTTTTTTTTTTTTTTTTTTTGTTTGGTTTTTTTTTTTTTTAATTGATTATGCCATTGAGGTTCAGGATATGTTATCATTATGATGGTACCTGGATGGCATCTTATATTACATATCTCATTATAACTGTGAAGCCAGTTGGGTCAGGGTGGATACACTTTGTTCCCTCAAGATAGTTGTTGTTGGGGAACTGACTGATCTCCCTACCGTTACCTTCTATATAGCTCTAAATCTAGGCATTACTGGACATTTCTGCTGCTTTCTAATTAATTTGCTGTTGCTAGATACTTTTGTCTTCTGCTGGAGCCTGTGCTGGCAAAATTAATGTAAAAAGTCTGTGGGAAGGAGCATCAATCCGCACTGTACTGGGAACTTATTAGGGCCCTACAACCACACCCAAGCTGTGTGGCAGGTGTATATCACGGTCACATCTTGGTTGGCCTGACCCCATCTGTCTTCCACATTGGAGTTTTCTTCTACTGGTGTGGCCTCAGAAGGTGATGGCCTTATCTCACAGATTAAAGATGAAATCATAATGTGACTTGAGCGTAGAACTACCTTTAGGTGAAGATCCAACCAAAGGCTTTAAGAGGCATCACTGCCTTGATGGGCCACCTGTGCAAATGGCTGTTTCATTCCATGTGAACTTCCTGTATTTCCTCACCACATACTCCATTTTAACTCTGGAGGAGTCTGTTTCAAATGCCATCTCTTCTGGTCAGGGCATGAATATTCTCCAAATTTAATCTTGAAGCAAACACATCAAGAAAGGGAGATGGGTTTGTTGTTGCAATGGCAACGTAATTAATCTTGCACCTCTTGGTGTGACACAAGTATTTGCAAATAGTTTGTATTTTGTGCAGTGAACAGTCCTAGTTGCTTCTACTACATGTTATGCTGTATACACCCCATGAGCTCTGTGAGTTACCCATCTGTGTTTCACCACAGTTTAGTAGTTATTCCAGGCATATGATGGAATTAAAGAATCCATTTTTCTGGGTTATCATCTTGCACATGTTCAGTTAAGTTGTATGTGCTTATCTTTGTTTCACCCCAGATTTAGTTCCCAGGTGCATTTAATAGGCACAGGATGAATGCTTTTCATGTCACATTTATATTGCTTGCACGTTTGTTGAGAAGTTGTATCTTTTTGACCTTTCCAACCCGAAGTAATTCTCACAAGAACAACTGAGGTTCAGGCTCATGTCACAGGAGAAGATCCTGAGCTTTGCTTCTTGCTCCCAAAGTTGAGTAAATTTAAATTTGTGTGGATCCGTTTGAATGCTGATTTTGCTCCTGTATTCTCTGGTTTTTGTATCCTTTAAAAATTAGTGATTACCTACTAGTTCTTTATTGATTTAGAAGTAATGCTGTCTAGTATTGCTGTCTGAGAGAAGTACTGTGAGAATATATGCATGAAGGGTAGTCAAATATTTAGTTCTGTAATAATGACCCGCATAAGAATTTAGAAGGAAAGAGATTATTTGCATGTATGCAGTTAAAATTATTCAGGAATTCTGTGACTTTGCAAACAGTATAGAGTACTCAGATAATGGAGCTGCAGCAAAAAAAAAGCAACTGCATATCTACAGAATATTTTACTGGTATTAAGAAAAAATTTACAATTTCAAATACATTATTTGAGGGAATACCATAAATCTACAGTTACACATTTGTGTCTATAAAAATGTGTATACTCATGTTTGGGAGATGTAGTGTGAAATAGCGCATAAATAACAAAGCACTGATGAAGTGTTTAGAATGCCTTTAAGTTAATGAGAGAGACTTATTTAAATTAGATGATACTTCATAGAATACTGCTCTCTGTTCTAGATTACAAATCTCTGCTATTTAAATATTTTTCTGTGGGGGTTGGTGATAGGAGTGGGAGGAGATGCATTTCTAGTTTCATCTGTATCCTTGAATTAACTATGAAAAGGGGTGGGTTCTTAATTTAACTAACTTAAGCTAAAATCTTAGTGGAATCATGCTTTATAGTCTTCTGTACAAGCTTCCACAACTTATTAAAACAAGTGCATATTGGGGGTGTAGGTTTCTCACAACAAGACCAAGACCTCAAATACCAACTTGCTCTGCATTAGTTGCTGCCACTTTCAATGCCTGAGCCTTCTTGCCTTCACCTCCACCTTTGGCCACTGACTCATCTTCCCTCTTGGATACGGCAAGGCGGTTTTCTATTTTCCTATTTGGATGACCTGCAATGAAGCCTGGTAGAACTTCTTTGCTTGAGTTTCAGGTCTCACCTCACCTGTGGCTGTTGGTGCTGGCTCCTTTTGAGGCCCATGCCACTGCAAGCTAGTGGGTGGCTTAGGTGGGCTGTGTGCCAGTGGGCTGCATGCAAGACCTGGCCTACAGAACAGCTTCTGTGACCTTGCTATGGAGTGGTGGCTGCTGTGCGAAGATGAGTTTAGGAACAAGTACATGTCCAGCTGTAGTTGTGCACTGCCAGCTGTTCGGAACTGCAAGCCAGAGTCCTTCTGCCTTCCACAAATAATTTTGTAAGCTGCTGTCTGCCTCTCATACAGAGAAAAATCAGTTGTCTTGGTCAAGGGTTGTAGATAAGACTTTTATATACAGGAGGAAGCTTTACCCACAGAAGAGTCAGCCTACTTCTTATGCCCTCCAGAAACCTTCTGCAAGGCTGACATAACTGAACCTCAGAAAGCCTGTGAGGGAGGTGCATTTATTTGTCTGAAATTAAGACATCTACATTAAATTAAATTTAACAAGATGTATCAGCCCATCTCTAGGCAACCATCAATCTTGACAGTGGTAGATAAAAGATCAGATGTCAATGTGAAACCTTCCATTTGGATTTAAGGGACAAGAAAATGGAGAGATCTGTTTGAGATTTTCAATCTGTTTTTTGCTACAAGCTCAAAAATAATTATTTGATTTCCAGGATATGGGAAACATTGAATCTGGTATTTAGGATATCTGAATTCTGTTACTTAAGTGCATGTAAGTGGGCTGTTGGTGTATTATAAGGGAATTTATGGGTAACCAGCAACCCATCAGTGTAATCTCAGTCTTTTATGCTAAGTATAAGTATATAGTTTATCTCCTTCGAGAAAGCTGCCTATACATTTAGCATGTGCTGAGGGTTTGTCTACATAGGAACACTTGGAAGAATTAATCCAGACTAAGATATGCTTTGAAAGTAGATTAAATTGCATAGTACTCCTGTACAAGTACATTAAGCAGAATTTAAGTGGCTTTAGTTTTAGTTTCTTTACTTCCTTAGTTAAGTACATTAAATCAAATTAAAGACATTTAAATTTTACTCAAATGCCTGTAGAAGTTTAATGTAATCTTATTAACCTGCTTTTAGTAATGTTTATCTGCATTTACTTTCATTTTTTTTCTTGTAATCAAATTGGAGGAATGTTCAAACAAGCAGAAGTCAATATTAGCCAGTTCAGTGTAAATTCATACTTTTTATATCTTGTGCTCTAACATTCTGAGGCTGACCAATTCTGTTTCTCCGCTTACTGATTCCACCCTTCTTCTGGTTCTCACATGCCTCATTTGCAAATTGTCAGTAATGATTTTGATATTCTTAAAGAGGTCTCCATATGAGAAAAGCTAAGTAATGGCTATGGCTGTGTTTGATTAGCGTCCAAATGGAAATCTGAAGTTTGGCTTTGTTCATTACTGCAAAAGTGAGGGTTGAACTGAGGAAAGTGAGTGGTTTACATGAACTTTACCCATGGGTGTAGTTACTTTTTCTGTGACATTATGTCAGACACAAACAAACTGTTGTTTTAATGTTATGCACAGTTCAGGCATCTACATCTGCTTTTGGTGCTCCTGCGTTAGTATATTTGTGTGAGATAAAAGGATGCTCTCTGTTTTGTAGAGCCTAAGAAGAGGAGTGTATACACACATTAATCAACAGATGTTAAATATGGGATTTTGTATCCTTTACAGAAGTGGAGACAAAATGTGAGAGAAACTTTTGCTCTGGCTGACCACTGTCTAACATTGTAGAAGTTTATTTGCCAAATGACAGCAGCAGCTTTGGACCTTTTAAAATACTCAGCTTCTTTTTTTTTTTTT
>VZRN01004312.1:343324-356396 GCA_013397935.1 Dasyornis broadbenti
TTTTTCCCATTATTTGGGGCTTGATGTAAGTCTAGTGACATAGGGTACTTGAGAATAGTAAATATTGTTACGCACAAATATGAATTAATGGCCTGAAAGTTTCATGAAGAACTACTCACGTTGGCATTGCAGTGTGAGGGCTGTATAATGCTGCTATCTGAGGAGACAGACAGTGATTGTAAGTGTTCCTTCTGAACGTGCAGAATGGTGATCTCTGGTATGTGTTTTCCCTGTACATGGCAGCATCTAGCAGTGGGCAGTTGTAACATCTCTTGATTTGAATTGCCTTTACACTCAAATCCATAAGAAACCAACCTTTTCCTCTCCCACCCACAGCCCCATTGAGAAGTGAAATGTACTGAGATGCAAAAAGTATGTCAAATATGCATTTAAATGCCTTGCTTCTCTGACGTTTCATTTGATATGTGCTACATGTGACTTTGAAGCATAATAGCACATTGTCCTAAACTGATGGAGTTAGTCAGTGTTTGATCTCTTCAACTGAACAAATGGATTGTTTTAATGCTTTTTAATGACCTTTTAAACAGGAGAATTGGTTTTGTACATTTTTAACGGGAACCCAGGACATAGCTGAGTTGTCTTTTTTCTTTTAGGTTTGAGCAAAGTGATCACAGATATAATCATAGAAAATTCTAAGTTGAAAGGGACCCACAAGGATCACTGAGTACAAAAGTTGTCAACAGCTTTGGAAATTAAGATCCTTAAAATACACATATTCTAGTGATAGTATTGGAGGAGTCCTGCTGATGTTCACAAAACTTCTAGATGGTGCAACTAAAAGGAAAAAGCTTATAGCTTTGCCTATTAAAGTCACATTCCTGTGAATATAGCACAGGTGAGGGAGAAGGAAAGAATACAAAGAGCATACATAGCAAATACTGGTTTGTGCTAATAGCCTTTCTTCTCATCTTCTGGCAGCATTTTTGAAATACCAGGATTTACATTAGAAAGCATCAGCTGTGGTTACAGGTAAGTCAAACGACAACTAGCTTGAATATAAGTAGATCAAACATGCTCTGTACTTAGCCAGCATTTTTGAAATATTGCTAAAATTAGCTCTGTACTGATTTGCAGCTGATGTGAAGTGGAGGTTAGATCTGATGGATAGGTCTGAAATAAGAATCTTGCCCGAAGATTGTTTTTAAAATTAACCTTGCTTTTGCTTCCTGCTCTCCCACCCACGTTTTTGAAATAATGCTTCATCTTGAGATAACAATTTGGCTATTATCCCTTGCGTATGGTTCCTGGTTCTACAGTTAGGTAAGAGCATGAACAAAATGTAAATTCTTTGGTAACTTGGTAGAAGATACTATTTCATCACAATTGCTATTTAATTTTTGCAAAAGAACCTCCCACGCTGAATGTTCTTTTGAGTTATTTGAGGTTGATTTTTCATGAATAAAATTCTTAGTCATCTTCAGAATCTATGCAACATCTTAAAGAAATAAGGATTTTGCACATTTCAGTAGTTCATTGGTCTCCTTTTGAAACTTTCTTGATTCCTGCACTCCTTGCTTTGTATATAAGAAGCTGTTCTTCTGGCTGTTAGCACTAGCCTTCAATTTGGGAGTTAAGTGGCAAAATCCTTCCCACATGGAAACCAACAGCAAAGAAATTTGCATTCATTTTCTACCTTAAGCTCTGAAATTAACTTTCTGTGTGACCTTGGTATGAAGGTCTTACCAGCAGAATTTATGCAGATAACCTGCACCATCTTCTGCAAACAGGAATGTATCATGGGCTGACACATGGCAAGGCTGCATACAAGCAAATTAAATGATATGTTTGGCAGTTTGTGTTTTCCTCCTCCTATGAGGCAGAACTCTTGAGTATGTGTGAGATCCTTCATGTTTTGTCAAAATATAGATAGCCTAACAAAGCAAAATGAATTTTTACCTCGGCTGTGGTCTTTACCTTGTACCTCTGCCCCACAGCTGCACATCTTACATCAGTTTATATCATATACAATCTTGAATGAGTAATTTTGTGGAGGGGAGTAGAATACTAGAATGCTGTGTAAATTGGCCTTGCTGCAGTGAACAGAAGCCCATAGACGAATCACAACAGTTTTTTGTAAGTGGGTAATGATATATATTTGCATATTTAGTAGTTTATGCCAATAAAATGGAAACCAGAAAGTTTCAGGACATCCTCATGAAGGATTTTGAGGTCACTAAAAGCTATCAGTGAAACCAGCTCCTGTGGCATTATTGCAAATATCCACCCTTGACGCTGTTCTAAAAGCCTGAGCTCATGAATTATAGAATAGTTGGAGTTGGAAGGGACCTTAAAGACCATCTAGTTCCAATCCCTCTCCCATGGGCAGGG
The DNA here is from genome assembly GCA_013397935.1 of Dasyornis broadbenti. Taxonomy (NCBI): domain Eukaryota; kingdom Metazoa; phylum Chordata; class Aves; order Passeriformes; family Dasyornithidae; genus Dasyornis; species Dasyornis broadbenti. The sequence continues at coordinate 345,674 of VZRN01004312.1, forward strand.
ACACCCCACATTAGACCAGGCTGCTCAAGGCCCTATGCAAGCTGGCCTTGGATTGGATCCACAGCTTCTCTGGGACACCCATTCCAGTGTCTCACCATTCTTAAAGATATTTTTTCCTCATGTCTAACCTAGACATACCCTCTTTCAGTTTAAAGCCATTACTCCTTGTGTTATCACTTATTCCTTCCCCATATTTCTTGTAGGCCCCCTTTAGGTACTGGAAGGCTGCTCCTAGGTCTCCACAGAGCCTTCTCTTTTCCAGGCTGAACAGACCCCACTCTCTAAACCTGTCATCATAGGAGAGGTGCTTCATCCCTCTGATCATCTTCATGGCCCTCCTCTGGACCTGCTCCAACAGGTCCTAAAGGTCCTACACTTTGGGAAAAAAGGGAAATAAGGAAGGCCTTGGGAAGTATCAGCCTGTAAGTCTCACCTTTGTGACTGGCAGGATCATGGAGCAGTTCCTCCTGGAAACTGTGCTAAGGCACATGGAAAGTAAGGAGCTGATTGATGAGAGCCAATGTGGTTTCACTAAGGGCAATTTATGCCTGACAAATTTGGTGGCCTTCTATGAAGAGGTTACAACATTGGTGGATAAGGGAAGACCAAATGACTTCAAATATACCTGGACTTGTGCAAACATTTGATGCTGTCCTGCACAATATCCTTGTCTCTAACTGGAGATGGATTTGATTGATGCACCAATTTATGGATAATGACATTGTGTGCAAAGTCACAGTCAGAGAACTGTGGTCAACAGCTCCGTCCGAGTGGAGAGCAGCGATGAGTGGCATTCCTCAGGGGTCATTAGGAACCAGCATTGTTTAACACCTTTGTCAGCGACACAGACCATGAGATTGAGTGCACACAGGAAGTCTGCTGCTGACACCAAGCTATGTAGTGAGATTGACAGGCTGGACGGAAGGGATGCCATCCAGAAGGATGTGGACAAGCTTGAGACATAAGCCTGTTGGTCATGGTCTTACTAAACCTCATATTGTTGGATTTGGTCCATCTATCCAGCCTGTCCAAGTCCTTCTGCAGAGCCCTCCTACCCTCCAGCAGATCAACACTCCACCACAACTTGGTGTCATCTGCAAATTTGTTAATGGTAGACTTGATCCCCTCATCCAGATCATCAGTAAAGATCTTAAACAAGAGTGGGCCCAGTACTGATCTCTGGGGGACACGACTGGCCGCCACCTGGATGCAGCACCAGTCCCCACCTCTCTCTGGGCCTGGCCATCCAGCCAGTTCTTAATTCACCAAAGAGTCCACCTGCCCATGGCCTGACAGCTTTTCCAGGAGTACGCTGTGGGAGAAGGATTGAGGTTCCCCTCACCCAGCAGCTTTAGTTTAAAGCCTTCGTCATCAGCTTGGCAAGCCTGTGAGGCTAAATGACTGCATTAAAAAAAAAGGTTTGTTTGTGGGGGTAGTAACTCTCATTAGTCTAATTGCTGTAGCTGAGGAAGGTAAACAATTTAAGTTGCTAAAATGTTTTCTGACATGAAGTGCAAGCAGCAGTCTTGAAAGATAAATTCAAGTTAGAGAGCACATGCTTTGAACTTGCTTAGGTCTGTATCAGTCTGACAGAAAAGAAGAGCTGATATCTGCAGAGTAAAGAGCACAATGAAAAAGTAAAAGAAGGAAGAAGGCTGTTGTCTATGGGAAGGAGTGAGTCAACATATGGTCTGTAAAACATGAAGACATTTTACAATGTGCAATAAAATTATTGTCTCTCAATCTCATCTTTTGTTATGTGTTAAAACTATGATCTGAGACGGTTTTGGAAGGCTGGTGGTGTTATTCTTCGTGAGGGATGTATTTTTTGCATTTGTTTTTATTACTCTTTTCTTAAGTCTCCAGTGATAACTGTTTTATTCTCATTACCCATGTGAGTTTGGGCTGGTGCAACTGTGTGCATTTAGCAATAGGGCATTTAAAATTGCCATGTAAAACTAATTAAGGAAACAATACTTTTTTTTTTTTTTTAAACAGCAAGAATAAGTAGTTACCTTAGTAGTGAAGAGAACAAATACCAGCTGAGAAAGGTAGCTCCTGATTTATGTTTAGATGCTGAGGGTAGAAAACTTTAGGTTTAAGTACCTTTAAAACACACCTATTACAGTTGGTAACAGTTGATTTGAAAAACGCCTTTAGGAAAATTTAAAATTAAATTTTGAAGGTTGCTGCAGCTACATTTACTATTTGGTTGAGCCTCAGAAAAACTCACGAAAGTCCTGCTAATTGGGAGGGCATGCCTTAATGCTTTGTAAAGCAGTGTGTCTATCATGAGGGGATGTGTGCCATATCTGGGCTCTTTCCTATTGCACAGTTTGTATTCCGAGGTCACTCTCAAATCACGGAGCTTCTCGAGTAGTATAGCTGGGCCATATGCATACATTTAATTTTTAATATTTAATTACTCTATGAAATGCAGTTTTATTTTGGAAGTGGTGTGTTTCTTCTTAAACTCCTGACTGATCTGCTAGTCTTATTGTTAAAGAGAATATCATACTGATTTTAACCTATGCTCCAATAGGGAATATAAGAGAACTAATATGAACCATATTTGCTTCCAAAAGGAGAGAATGGAGCTTAATTTATTTAGTAAATAAAAGTTCAAATAAAATCACAGTGGCTTTAATGTGAATTTCCTTTTTGATTAAAAACGTACCTATTTCAAGTCTAAAATCACCTTTACTTTGAAGTGAGGTTTCTGTTTATGATATAACAAGAAATTGTTATTCCATCTGATGCATATTATTTTACTGTTAAAATTTTCTTTGTAAATGAAAGGAAGAAAACCTTTTTTCTTTATATGAAAAGCCAATTACTGTGTTATTGGGAAAGGGCTTTAATGGTCCTAGCTTACCTAATGAGAACATTATCAAATGAACCCCCAATTCACAGATTTATAGGATGGTATTTTTTATTCTGAGTTGTCTTTGAAACTGTCATTTAATCTTAAATTCTTTGCAGTACAATAATTGTTGGGTGGAGAATTACTTGGGGTTTTTTATTTATTTCCTTTTTGTTTGTTTTTCAGGTCAGTATGAAAACATTTCAGCAAGTTTTATTTTTCTTTTGACGAGGCAAGATTCCTTTTTTTTTCGCCAGCTCCGTGTAAAAAGTTTAGCTAATATCGTAGTTTAGGTGCTAATGTGAAGTTACTATGTCAGATTTATCAGTAACCTTTAAAAATAAGCATATGAATAAAAAACAATTTCCGACAAGAGTCCCAGTTCTTAAATGCTGAAGTTTCAGGGGTTTTCTCTAAATGATAGAGAAGTTGGGTAGGGCTGGGACTGAATTTGTTTTATTTTCAGATTGTGGTATGTTGCAGTTTTATTTTAATGGCAGAGGCTGGAGGAGGCAAATTAATTGCTGTTGTGGTATAGAGGCATGTCGAAGTTTGAAGAATTACGGAGTTTGTGTTGTGCTGAATTGGAGTGATGAAGTACAGATAACAGGCCACAGCTGTAGCCACAAATTAGGCCTCTCAATTTGATGCTGAAAGTATTGCATTAGAATTGCTTTTCTAGGATTACCATATGGAAAGTCTGATGAATAAAACCAGATCTGAAATAGGGAAGTTAAAAATCCATGCTGCTGCTGCAAAAAAAGCTTTTTGGGGCTTCATTGTTTTGTAACATAGGTAACAACTTTACTAAAGCAAGAGCAGTCTTAAGGAGCTTACTGGCCTTCAGGAACTTCTGCTTGTTTTTGAGTCTTAGCAGTTCCTTAAAGAACTAGAGTTCTCAGTGATTCCTTCATCTCACAGCCAGCATGGCTTGGGGGAGGATAAGAGCTGTGGTTTCTCCCCTGATCTCACAACACTTGTTTTTACATGGACTCCAGTAAGAGCTGGGAGCATGGGGTTTGTCAGGAGGTGTTTCTGGAAGTTGCATAAGCTTTGATCCAACTGAAGTGCTGTGCAAAGGCCTTCCTGTGTAGGAGAGATCCAGTGAGGAGGTAGAGCACCAGCTTTTGAACTCTTCTGGGCATGGGAAACTTCAGCATGCAGGTATTGCTCTTGCATTCTGTGTAGCTACCCTAGTGCTGTAGGAATATTGATGCTCCAGGTATTTCCAGGCACAGAATGGTAGCAATGTAGTAATAGATCAGATCTAGCTTACAAGAATAATTCCGAGCAGTGATAGTTTTATTAGCAGGAATGTTAAAAATTGCTCCAAATTTACAGGTCTGTCCTGTGTTCAGGTTCACTGTCAGACATGCTCATGATAGGTTCACAGATGGTCCAAGAGCAAGAGCATGGACCAGCTGAAGCTGTCACAGCTGTTTCAGAGTTGTGAGCCTTATCAAATTGTCTGGGGCACTGAATTCTTGTAAAACCAAGGGGTAACTCTGGCCAAGCGAGAGCTGCATGCAAACTTTGCTTATCTCACAAAACCAAATCCCGTATAGGGCTGGAACCAAGAAGGTGTTGAGTAATAAAAGGCTGTGCAAAGTGTCCCCCTCCCCTTCCTCAGATATTCTCATTCAGTGAATGTAGCTCTATCCTGACCTGCAACATCCTGTTCATTGTTTTTGTGTTAGGAGTTTCCTGAATGCCCCATGGAAAATGTGACACACTTTAACATGTAGAATAAATATCTTCAGCAATGGGACACAACCAAAAGTATAAAACCTTGTTCTGCATTGTGACTTTATTCCAGATTTGCATTCTAGTGATGAGATTCAGATTGGTAAAATGTCTGGAACATAAGATATTGAGATGTAAAGCCACACCGGTGTTCCTCAGATTTAGATTTTATTTATGTACAACCTGGAATTGATAAATCTCTCTTTTCAAAGGACGCATCCTTCTTTCTTGCTGATACTTTAATATTTTTCAAATGCATGTGGCATTTTAATTGGTTGACAGATGACCAACTGATGTTTATGTACAGAAGCTGAGGCTATGTTACATTTGGGATGTAGTATTTTATTGTTTGCATCAGCCTTCTTTCATGACTTTCAAATTGAAATTTCCATCTAGTCCTTCAAATCTATAAATCCATGTTTTTGAGAGAGGAAGTAAGATAGATGGCAATTTTAACATTTGGTGTATAAGGGTTTTGTGATGGATTGTTTTCTTCTAACTCCTCTGTTCATACTTACTTTCATGATCTTGAAAAGCAAAAACATTAATAAATCAAAGTGGGTTAAAGATCAGACACGTGGTTTTATTTTAATAAGGGATAAAGCTGAAACCTTACTGAGTGTACATTGTTCAGCACTTGTTCTCTGGGGCATATGAATCAGTCCCTTCATTACTGGCCTGTAAGCATTTCCTTTTGTGGTTACAGTGTATTTTGATTAGAAAACCCAATGCAAGATAATACTCGGTGCGTTACTTTTGGTGCTTATGTTCATGTGTAAAGTTAATATTTAAAAAAAGAAAAAAAGCAAGCCTTTGTTGGCCATGTGAAGTTTAGACTTCATGCAGTGAGTTTGCTTGCTTGATTTATATCTGTCAGCAGGAAGGGAATTTTGAAAGAAGGCGTAGTAAGCCTACAAGCTTGAGAAAGAGCTATAATTTGTATGGTTACATCTCGTGTGTCTGGGACATGTTTTCCCAAAGGCTGCAGGGTGAAGTGTGCTTTGGGGACTATTTGCTCTGTGAGTGTTGAGGAAGACAGCAGGAAATGAGTGTTTCTTCTAGCTTTTTCTCACTGCTGGTTGTTAGTATTTGGGCCAGTGTCCCCTGAAGAGGGTAAGGTCAGAACCTGGTGGTAGAGGGAGCATCATAAATGAGAGAATTAAAAAATTTGAGACCCATCCTCTCATCCCCCTTGCTGCCATACCTACACATCCACTCTGCCTTTGGTGTATCTTTATCAGAATTGTTGGAAGAGGCTGCTAAATGAAGAAACCAACTTTCTTTTTTGAACTTGTAACCTTCACAAAAGCTACAGTAATTGGCTTCTGCAGAGCATAGGTTGTTTCGATCTGACATTTAAAAAAAAAATACAGGAAGAATGAAATATCAATGTGCATTTCTGTATTTCCCAAACTGACAATGAAGGTCTTGTTTCTCTGTGCTTTAAAAGCCTGAAAAGTGCAGAGATACTGGTGAGGGTTGAAATGTCTCTGTTGCATCTCAGTTGGGATGCACTTTGGCTGAGATGAAAGTTCAGTAGTTGGTACAAAATCTCTACCTGGAGAAAAATGGTTGGTGTGTGTGAATGTAAGCTCTTTGAGGAAGTGGAAGATGGCTTAAAGAATGGGTCATGTAAAGGGAAATAAAACATTGTCAGAAAAGAAAAGAAGTAAAAAATGTCAGAGGTGAGAGAGATGAATTGTACAGCCTAGGCTAAATGTATTATGCTTAGATTTCTTCTATGAATGAATCTCCTGTTTAAAAATAAATAAACAAATATTTCCCCTCTTCATCCTTGTTAAAAAGAACATGGTAAAACTCCTGACAGTTGCTATTCTTTCTAAGAGGTGATCATGTGAAAATTTTATGTACTAAAAGCAAGGAAAGCACATTAAAGTCTAATTCGTGCTTACTCTAGTGGGTCTTAAAGCTGTCATCACTTTAAAGTCATGCAAAAGCAAAAATAGTATCTTAAATACAAATATTTTTTGTCTCCAGTGACTTTTAATGCACATATTATAAGTCAATAATTAAAAAAAATTAAAAGCGGATCAAGGTCAAATCATGCTTTAGGTGACATTTAATCTAAAAGTGCTTGAAAACACCTTCCATTGGTATCATTGTCATCTATATAGAAATGTAATATACTCTTGAAAACTAGAAAATGAAAATTTAGAAGGCCACAGTTTGCCAGCAGAGAGCCGTAACCCTTCCTTCTCACACACGCAGCCGAATAGCTATGCGGAACACATCATGACGTGTGGCAGCTCAAAAGGAAAACGTGCTCAACAAGGCTTTTTAGTTCTTAGCTGCTAGAGGAAACTGCCAGCCTTTGGCATGGTTAAGTTTCTCTTAACAGAAAGCAGCAATAAATAGTACAGGTAACTTGGCTAGTGGCATGCAAAGCTGCCTTACTGCCTTCTTCTTTTACAATATGATGCTTCTTTCTTAAATAAGGTTGGTTAATGAACCAGGGGAAATAGTAACAGATTTAGTAAAGGAACTGTTAAAACAGGCACCTCCTCAATTTACTCAATTTCAGTTTGATCTTGTTAGAGATGAAACAGTTCCTGAGAAAATTGGCATCCTTCATAGCTGTGGGGTTTTTCATCTTGCTGTCATGTTAAGCATCTTCAAAGCAAGAGGCGAGCGTTTTCTGTCACATGCTCGTCTCTTTTAACATCTGTATTTCCACCTCAGCAACGAAATTATTAAAAGCAAAGGCAGGAGAGTAGGGTAGCCAGCAGCCATGCATTAATCCCACTGTGTAAAACTACAGAGATCATTTGGGTCCAGAAAGAGGTAACTGTGACAGGACAGGGGTCTCTTCCTGTCACGTGTGTACTGCAAGCAAGGCAGTTGCCAGGAATGACTGAACCAATGAACCAGATGACAGATTATTTCTGAGTAGAGAACAGCTTAAACTTTCAGAGCTCTGAAACCAAAGCACATGGTGTTTGGCAAAGTCTCTTGTATTAAATGATGAAATCTTGAGTAAAAGGAAGAGTGTGGTAAAGAGACAAGCAGTAGTTGCTTGCTGGGCTGTTTCACCGTATTTGCATTTTGATTGGCTCCGCAGATGTTTGTGTGTGCCTTGGGGATGCTTAACATAAGGAAAAACAGCTTTATATGTAAAGAAAAATGGCAGTGAGATTTCAGAGTTGGTCCCTACAGCATGTTCTGTGTGCTCTTTCAGTCTTGGCGTAAATGAAAATAATGGTGATGCTTTTGTTTTGCCTGGGAAAATAGTTTCCCTTGCTGATTTGGTTTAAAGTATGTAGTCCACCTGGAAATGTATTTGTCATTTGTGTTGGTAATGAATCTTTTAATTTGGCAGAGTGAGATAATTAAAACACGTTGGAAAATAAATATAGCCAAAAAAGGATTTGCTCTTTTCTGTCCCATCCCAGAGGGCATATCTGGGATCCTTGTGAGAAGCTCTGTCTGGTGGATAACTGCTCTGAAATGCTCAAAAAGAGCACAGACCATTTCCAGCAGACCCCAAAGCTGCATCTTCACTTCTACCTCTCTGGTTTTAACGGAAGGTATTGACTCGAGTCTAAGGATCGGGGCAAGAAATAAGTAAGCCAGTCTCTACTTTCAGGGCCCTGAGGGCTGGAAAGGGTGAAATACAGGAAGATCTGGGGGAGTAGTCTGTCCAAGCACACAAATAAATAAGGCAGCTGGCCATTCTGGATAGTCTGCCAGCATGATTTAGATACCATCTCCTGTAGCCTCTAAATGCCTCTCAGCCGCTCTAGGGAAATGTGGTGCTTCACTTTACAGTTGGTGGTTGGAGGCACAGAGAACCAAAGGGCAAGTACATGGCCACGTACAAAGCCTTTGAATAAAAGAAAATTAGACACAAGTGTTCTTGCTTCCAAGTTTAGCATCTTTGTCTTTGAAGCAGAACTCTCTGTTCATTTAAACAGTGTGATTGCTACATGTGGCAGAGAGTCCTCTTTAATCAGTGCTTTGGGGAACAGTCTAGGAAGATATATAACCCTCCCTTTTTGCTGGAGGGTTTTTAATTTTATTTTTTTATGATCTGTCTCTTATACTAGCTGTTAATGATTCCATTCTCTCAATGGCACCAAGGTCAAATGAAAATTTGGGGCTTTTGTGTCTCAAGAGGTTTGTTTTGCAAATGCCACAATACATTTTTCTGACTTGTTTATATGGGAGCATTAGACTTTGTCCTGGGCACTGGTGCAGCATATTTACTATGGACACTGCTGCTTCAGAATTTTCCTCAAGTGCCTGAAGTAGAGTTAGCGTAATCTTTCCAGCCCCCTCCCCAGTCCTAGTCAAAATTGTTGGAATAGCGGGTGAGATCAGCAAGGTAAGAGATGTGACTGAAATAAATATAATCCTTTAACACCCTGAGAAGAGAGCATGGTGTGGCCTGTAGGAATCTGCTCCAGAGTTTGGAGAATGAAACAGATAAAAAAGAAACTTCAAAATGTCTTCAAAAGCATATTTTCCTTCATTCCTTGTGTACACTCTTAAGAGGTTTTGCATGCCCAGATCAAGAAGAAGCAGTTGGGAATTGCATATTGTGGAGAACGTGTCTTTGTGAGCCCTACAGGTATCCTCCAAGCAAGATAGAAGGAAGTCACATCCAGCTCTGACAGAATAGCCATCTCTTGTTAGGAGAAGGGGAAAATGAAACTCAAGTCCTGATCTTCAGAAGTGGGCAGGTTGTCACAGGGCAGGTTGTCAGTCTGTTTTGGAAATGGGACATCTCTTTCCTGATCATACTCATTACTCCAGATTAAGATCTTCCGATGGGCTGTGTCTCTGATTCTGAGAATGCAGCTTGAGGACTGCATCAATAAGGACAAAATGAAGTATTCTTTCATAAGAGATGTGCACTAAGGCTTTTTGGAAATCTTGTACTTTCAGTATAACCTGTGAATATTGCTTAATATAGAGTAAAACTGAGAGTGGGTAAGGCTCTGTGCTCATGTTGTCGCCATCCTGCCAAACCTGTAAAGCTATGCTTAGTCTCCCCAGCAGAGTAGAAATGCTTTACTGAAGAGCAGAAATGGGACTATATTATCCTTTAAAGTGATTGATGCCTAAATTCGCCCTTACTACTTGAACAGTAGAGATCTAATGATGTTAAATTACCACTGAATTACAGATGAAAAGTGCCACGGAGTTATGTGTTTGGCTTTTATTCCCTGTTGCTGTTTTCACACTAAGAACTTTCCAGGCAGGTGTTAGCCCTCCAGGAAGTTCAAAATGGTCAACTTCAGTTGACAGCTTTATTTGGAAACAGTTCTAACATGTCAAACTGAAGTAGACAGTTACCTGAACAGTGATTTGCCACCCCTCACCCCCAAGTGCAGTAGGAAAATTTAATTTAGGAGCCCTGAAGTCTGAAAGCAAGAAGGATAAACAGTATTTTCTTTTACAGGGTACTTGGTGAAGGGCTCTTACTCTGTATATCTGAAGACACAAACTCTGGCAATCATCAGAGCACTGATAATGTACTTGGATTTTATCCAAATACTTTAATCTTTTAATGTCTGTTACAATTATAAAGCAGCTCATTGAGTTAATGAGGCATACTGTAATGAACGTAGTAATTGCATGTTTTTACGTCATTCTCCTCTATGGAACTGAATCTCAGCTGTATGCCATGAACTTGGTACAGGTGAAAAAATACTTTTTTTTTTTTGTCTCAGGGCAGGTTTATATAATAGTTTAAAAGGACCAGGTTGTTTTCCTGTTTTCCTCTTTGGCCTTACACATTGCTCGTTGTGGTCCTGATGCTTGGGTGAGTGAGTGGTGAATACATTCAAGGGGCTAATCTGTCTGAAAATGTGTCTTTGTTTTTGTTTTGTGGGTTATTTTTAAGACATTCCATCTCTCTGAACTGGTATACTGGACAAGTGCCAGTGCTGGCACTGGGGAGAGGGAGGCAAAGCAGTGACAGTGGGAAGTAGACATCAGATCTGCTGTGGAACTGGACTTTATCATTCAGAGAGAGTTTTGGAGCTGAAGAATTTTATTTTACCAGAGAATGTAAGGATGGTGGCTCAGGATGATGTGTATGTATTACAATATTTTTAACATGAAACAGTTATCAGGATTCTTTTTTTTTTTTTT